>JAHBCN010003989.1:5000-20000 GCA_019359885.1 Listronotus oregonensis
ACGCCTTTAGGTTTAGTGATTCCCAATGACTCGCGTACATGCTAGACTCCTTGGTCCGTGTTTCAAGACGGGTCCTGAAAGTATCCAAAGCTATAGCGTCGCAGATCGGTCAAAGGTCTGTTCGAGAACTTCGCCGCCAACAGTCACCAGAGGTCAGAACCGGCACCAGGTCCGATCGCCGACACATCTGGCGCGCTTGCGACGAGCCGAACGCTCCGAGAGCGGCCTTAAACCTTTCGTATACCGTCGAGCGAGTCAGCCGGGACACGCGGGTCCGGACGCGACGGCAAGCCGTGTGTCCGGGCTCCACCGCGAGCCGTAGACCGACACCCAACGGATCGCGACGTCCTACCAGGAGAAAAGTGCACGCGTTCGCTATCGGATCGAAAAACGGAAGGCGCGGAAAACGCGAACGTCTTCCGTCACACGACCGTCTCACGCCGACGGCGAGACGCGAATGAATTTCTCCCTTCGACCTTTCGGATTTCTCAGGTTTACCCCTAAACGGTTTCACGTACTCTTGAACTCTCTCTTCAAAGTGCTTTTCAACTTTCCCTCACGGTACTTGTTCGCTATCGGTCTCGTGGTCATATTTAGCCTTAGATGGAGTTTACCACCCGCTTAGGGCTGCACTCTCAAGCAACCCGACTCTGAGGAGAGATCCTCCCGCGATCAGCAGCGGTCACTACGGGCCTGGCACCCTCTATGGGCTGTGGCCCCGTTCAAGAAGGACTTGGACGCGCCGCATGATCTCGGGATAATGGACCCTCCCTAACACCACATTTCCCGGCGCCCGGTATCGGCCGCGGGATTCGGTGCTGGGCTTTTCCCTGTTCGCTCGCAGCTACTGAGGGAATCCTAGTTAGTTTCTTTTCCTCCGCTTAGTAATATGCTTAAATTCAGCGGGTAGTCTCACCTGCTCTGAGGTCGATAAATCGAAATTATTTCAACAGCCTATAATAAGCGTGAGAAAGCGCGCGCGTTTCGAGCGATCAGACGTCTATTTTCCGTTTTTTCATTCGAAAATATCGGACACGACGATCGCTACGACAACGACGACAATAACAACAGCGACGAGACGACGACGACCGTGTCGGTCTGTCCATCTGACTCGATTCGTTTGTTTGTTTGTTTGTCGACGAACGCGACGGCGACGCTTGCTGTACCGGATAATTTACGAAAAATTCGCAAGTTATCCGGTCGCTCTCGCATTTTAAGATGTCGCGTCGTATCGTGGTCGTCGTTCGTGTCTATCTCGAAAGATGACGACGACGACCGTTCGAGAACGACGCGTATAACATCCAACTCGCTCTGACGTTCGAAAACCGAGCAGTCTTTTAAATAGATACGACCCTCAGCCAGGAGTGGTCCGGGAACAGAATCCGAGGACCGCAATGTGCGTTCGAAATGTCGATGTTCATGTGTCCTGCAGTTCACAAGTTGACGCGCAATTAGCTGCGTTCTTCATCGACCCACGAGCCAAGTGATCCACCGTTTAGGGTAATCATTTTTTACTTTCGTTAAACGCGCCTCGAAAGGCTAACGTTAACAATACGTAAAGTGTATAATTTTTTTAAAAGCGCCATGTTCCGTACATGACCAGCGAACAAAATAACGACCTTCGTATTATCAAACGGTAGGTGTAAGTCGTTCGACTAGGCCGGTTAAGCGCCTTTATTTATTAAGGATACAAACGGTAATCGTAGAGGACGTTCTTTTTTTCGTTTCGTAATAAATTATTATAAAACGTGAACGTCGGACTCCGATACGGCGGGCGTATATCATTTAAAATACCATCGAGATTCGAAATCAAAAAATTCGTTCTCTTAGATTCGTGTCTCGTCGCTCACCTTTATTTATTAAAAAATAATAATAAAGGGCTACGCGATCGAATCGAGGTACCCGCGCTAATCGTTTACCACGTTTTTTTTTATCTTTTCGGAGATAAAAAGAAAGTGGCCGACCCGTACGGAGCACCGCGAATGATGGTTAAAATCTTTCACGGGACCCATACGAAAACCGTTTTTTTTTTTTTATTGACGACAACGGCGGCTCACGCAATCGATCGGTATATATGTATGACAGATCGAAGGTATGCCGGCGCCGTGCGTTATCTCGAGCGATCGTTTTCGTCATCGACGAGACATCGGACACGCGGGCACAGACGAAACTCAACGACGCGTCGGCGTCTAACCGCTAAAGGCGGTCGACGGCGTTATAGTCGTTGTTTACGTTTCCCAATCGCTGTGTTCGCGTTTTTATCATTCCGAGCTCAAAGTGATGCGACTCGATAGACCGAGACGGCTTAGTTCGATAAAAATAAAGTCTAACAGACGTGTTTTTTCTTTACCAATCGAATGGTAAAACACACTGTAATGATCCTTCCGCAGGTTCACCTACGGAAACCTTGTTACGACTTTTACTTCCTCTAAATGATCAAGTTTGGTCATCTTCCCAGACACATCGACGACGCCGAAACGCCATCGCGTATCGGTCCGAAGACCTCACTAAATCATTCAATCGGTAGTAGCGACGGGCGGTGTGTACAAAGGGCAGGGACGTAATCAACGCGAGCTTATGACTCGCGCTTACTGGGAATTCCTCGTTCATGGGGAACAATTGCAAGCCCCAATCCCTAGCACGAAGGAGGTTCAGCGGGTTACCCGGGCCACTCGGCCAGGGAGGACACGCTGATTCCTTCAGTGTAGCGCGCGTGCGGCCCAGAACATCTAAGGGCATCACAGACCTGTTATTGCTCAATCTCGTGCGGCTAGAAGCCGCCTGTCCCTCTAAGAAGAATTGTTTGTACGCCGACAGTAAAAACCGCGCGCGACAAGAGGCGAACCCCAAGCCGGCGGGCCTTTAGGATGTCAAAATACGCCTAGTTAGCAGGCTAGAGTCTCGTTCGTTATCGGAATTAACCAGACAAATCGCTCCACCAACTAAGAACGGCCATGCACCACCACCCACCGAATCAAGAAAGAGCTCTCAATCTGTCAATCCTTCCGGTGTCCGGGCCTGGTGAGGTTTCCCGTGTTGAGTCAAATTAAGCCGCAGGCTCCACTCCTGGTGGTGCCCTTCCGTCAATTCCTTTAAGTTTCAGCTTTGCAACCATACTTCCCCCGGAACCCAAAAGCTTTGGTTTCCCGGAAGCTGCCCGTCGAGTCATCGGAGGAACGTCGACGGATCGCTAGCTGACATCGTTTATGGTTAGAACTAGGGCGGTATCTGATCGCCTTCGAACCTCTAACTTTCGTTCTTGATCAATGAAAGCGTTTTTGGCAAATGCTTTCGCTTCTGTCCGTCTTGCGACGATCCAAGAATTTCACCTCTAACGTCGCAATACGAATGCCCCCATCCGTTCCTATTAATCATTACCTCGGGGTTCCGAAAACCAACAAAATAGAACCGAGGTCCTATTCCATTATTCCATGCACACAGTATTCAGGCGAAGTTTTAGCCTGCTTTAAGCACTCTAATTTGTTCAAAGTAAACGTGCCGGCCCACCTCGACACTCAGTAAAGAGCACCGCGGCAGGATTGAGTTGGGCCGCCCTTGCGGGCTAAGCCCACCGGCAGGACGTCCCGCGACTCGCCAGTTAACACCGCGAACGATGAACCGGCGGCGCGAGACACAAATTCGACTACGAGCTTTTTAACCGCAACAACTTTAATATACGCTATTGGAGCTGGAATTACCGCGGCTGCTGGCACCAGACTTGCCCTCCAATTGATCCTTGCGAAAGGGTTTAGAGTGTACTCATTCCGATTACGGGGCCTCGGATGAGTCCCGTATCGTTATTTTTCGTCACTACCTCCCCGTGCCGGGAGTGGGTAATTTGCGCGCCTGCTGCCTTCCTTGGATGTGGTAGCCGTTTCTCAGGCTCCCTCTCCGGAATCGAACCCTGATTCCCCGTTACCCGTTACAACCATGGTAGGCGCAGAACCTACCATCGACAGTTGATAAGGCAGACATTTGAAAGATGCGTCGCCGGTGCGAGACCGTGCGATCAGCGTAAAGTTATTCAGAGTCACCAAGTTGGACGATGACGAGCGTGAGCCCGCCACCGATTGGTTTTGATCTAATAAAAGCACTCCTTCCGTCTCCGGTCGGAGCTCTATTTGCATGTATTAGCTCTAGAATTACCACAGTTATCCAAGTAATTGTGGGTACGATCTAAGGAACCATAACTGATTTAATGAGCCTTTCGCGGTTTCACCTTAATTTGGCTTGTACTGAGACATGCATGGCTTAATCTTTGAGACAAGCATATGACTACTGGCAGGATCAACCAGGGAGCTGTTCTTCTTGTCGACGAAAGTACGCGACGACGACGTGACGTGACGTGACGTGACGACGAACGGTCATGCATACTTTGCAACAAAGACAGTCTCCGAAATAAAAATTATTTACTTTTATATCAGAAACAGACTACAAACTCGGGTTCAAGTGCGTGATATGTGCGTAAAGATTGCGGTAAAACCGATCAAAACGCCACGCTCTAAGGGAACTCGTTAAGTTCATGCTGTACAGACATAATGAAAACGCAGTCGATGTTTTTTTATAAATTTATTTATTTAAACACGAACTGCGTCGTCTAAAGTATATCGATTCGACTCGTAGGCGACCGTCGTCGTTTATGTTTTTAATATTCATAAAGTCGACGAGTACAGCCCACATAAAACGCCGAACGATGCAAAACTTCAAACATTCTCTCGACCCTTCGCTAGATTGAAAGCGACACGGGATTCTCGAAAGATCGTTTCTTTATATATTATTTTCCCTCGGAATTAACAAGAGAGTTATCGCAAAGGTTAAACATATTTTTGTAAATATGTAATTTTTGGTTAACTGCATATGAACCGTGATACGTAAAACGCTCACCGAATCCGCAGTTTTGCTGTGAATGTCCGTCGTACGATGCTGAGCGATCATCTATTTCCTATCCAACGTTCATATTATATATTTTGATCGTTGTTTTCAAAGAAACAAACAAACCCGCAGCCGCGACAGGCATCTACTTCTAAATCGGAAAGACCATTCGGCAGACTCGATTTGCTCGGCCGCCGACGTCTCTCCTCATATAACTGCACCCGGTCGATGTTGACGTTTCGATGTACGTACCTAAATCGCAACCGTAAAAATGTAGGATAACAGATGTCGAATTAATAATTTTCGTCGAACGGCCAAACGGCGATATAGCAAATCTGCGTAGGCAGTTTTGTGTTTATTTATTTATTTCGAAAAAAAAATTAACGGAAACGTGAAAAAAAGTAATAATAACTGGTATACGCACGACGGACACGAAAAATTCAAGTGACCGAAAGAAAAAAAGTAATAGTAACTGGAAGCAGGAAGGTGATCTTTGAGAAAAAAAAATGAATAAAAAATGTAATAGTAAGTGAATCGACCGAAGAAAAAAAATAAAGTAACGCTGGTATTAGAATGACAAAAAAAAAAGTAAGAGGAGCTGCCGGAGTACACAGCCGAACGTAAAAGTAATAGTAGCTGTATATTGAGCGAAGCGACTAGAGAAAGGGCATCAAATAAACCAACAGTCTAATATAAAAGTAACGGTGACTGGCAAATGCACACATTAGGATGAGAATTTGGGGTGATCGGAACTGAATGAACTTAAAATGGTAATCGATAATAAAAAGCAAGTAATTCGATGGACAAAACAAATTTAAGATATAACACAGGTACAAGCAAGGCAAAAAAAAGTAATGGTAGCTGACGGAGTCGAATAAAAGTAATGGTAACTGGCAAATGCACGATCAGTACGAAAATTTAAGGCGATCGGAAAAGTGGTTAGCGTAACTGACCGAAATTAAAAAAAAAAGTAATTTATAATAACCAGGTAAAAAAAAAAGTAATAGTAGCTGAATATTGCGCGACGCGACGAGAAGAAAGGCATCAATCAAACAAACAAACAAACAAACATTCGAAAATAAAAGTAATGGTAACTGGCAAATGCACAATCAGTACGAGATTTTAGGGTGATCAGAAAAAAAAGTTAGAGTAACTGGGAAAAAGTAGCAAAAAGTTGATCATTAATAACGAGCAATTTTTTGGACAGACGAAAAAAAAAAATGTACAGGTACAAGCAAGGCAAAAAAGTAATAGTAGCTGACCGAGTAGACGGCCGAAAGCAAAAAAGTAATAGTAGCTGAATGTACGCGACGCGACGAGAAGATAAAAGTAATGGTAACTGGCAAATACACAATCAGTACGAGATTTTAGGGTGATCAGAAAAAAAGTTAGAGGAACTGGGAAAAAGTAGCAAAAAGTTAATCAGTTTCTGGACAGACGAAAAAAAAATTTACAGGTACGAGCAAGGCAAAAAAGTAATAGTAGCTGAATGTTGCCCGACGCGACGAGACGAGAAGAAAGGCACCAAAAAAAAAAACATGTCGAAAATAAAACGACGGATGACGATTGGAAGAATGGTCGTAATCAAAGGCAAAAGAAGTAATAGTAACCGAAATCATACAAAAGTAAGATTTTCGATTGATAAAAGGAGTATAAGGCAAAAAAGGCAACGGCACGCGGTGTTCCCAAGCGGTCACCCATCCAAGTACTAACCGCGCCCGACGTTGCTTAACTTCGGTGATCGGACGAGAACCGGTACTTTCAACGTGGTATGGCCGTTGCCATCAATTTTTAAAAGTCAATTTCGTCGGCGATAAGGGTCATTTTCGCGAATTTTTACCTTTGGCTCCTCCTTTCGAAGGTGGAAGGAGAAAGGTACGTGCACAAAAATCGATATTGATTCTGAAGTGTATGGATTTTAAATATATGTAGTACAGAATGAGGATGGCACTTTTTTGCAATTTAATTTAAAAAAAAAAAATTATTAGTCGAATCTTAAAGGATTACGATTTTTTTTTTTCCAAAATGTGTTTGTGGTCCTAAAAAGGACCGATTGGTAATTGTTTCTCGAATTATGGGCAAGTTGAATCATTTTTGTTTATTGTCGGTCTTTTTGGGCAGCAATACGGCTTGAATATTAGGTAGAACACCTCCCTGAGCGATGGTAACACCTGAGAGAAGTTTATTTAATTCTTCGTCGTTTCTTATAGCGAGCTGAAGGTGCCTTGGAATTATCCGTGTTTTCTTATTATCTCTCGCAGCATTGCCGGCAAGTTCCAAAACTTCAGCAGCTAGATATTCCATAACTGCAGCCAAATAAACTGGAGCGCCCGCTCCTACCCTTTCGGCATAGTTGCCTTTGCGAAGTAAACGGTGAATACGGCCTACTGGAAATTGTAAACCGGCCCGATTTGATCGAGACTTCGATTTTCCCTTAACCTTTCCTCCTTTACCGCGACCGGACATTTTGAATGTTTGTTTATTATTAATTTAAAATTAAAAATTGATCTGCACACAGCAACCGAACGGTCAGAACTGAAAACAACGTTTGCCCCATCGTATGTATAAATACCCGCCGTGGCGGCCAATCACAGCACTCGACGTTCTAAAAGACAAGTGGGCGGGGCATAGTAAGGGAGTTCTAGCTAACATAAAAGAAGCTCAAAAATCGTAGGTCGTTTCATTATCGTTTTGATTCTTTAGGCGTTGAAACGTGTTTCGTTCGAAATCATGCCACCGAAGACTAGCGGTAAAGCTGCCAAAAAGGCCGGCAAAGCACAAAAGAATATTTCAAAGACCGACAAGAAAAAGAAACGAAGGAGGAAGGAAAGTTATGCAATCTACATCTACAAAGTTCTAAAGCAGGTCCATCCTGATACCGGAATCTCCAGCAAAGCTATGTCAATTATGAATTCCTTCGTAAACGATATCTTCGAGCGTATTGCTGCCGAAGCTTCTCGTCTTGCACACTATAACAAGAGATCTACCATCACAAGTAGAGAAATTCAAACTGCCGTGAGACTTTTATTACCCGGTGAATTAGCTAAGCACGCAGTCAGTGAAGGAACCAAGGCCGTCACCAAATATACCAGTTCCAAGTAAAATAGACAGGAGAAGAATATAATAAACAAATAAAAAAAAAAACGGTTCTTTTCAGAGCCACGAAATTTTTAAAAGAGAAATTTGTATTGTTGTTTGTAATATATATTGATTTATGTTTAAAAATTAATTAGTTATCATATGTACTTAAACTTTGTATTTTATTGTTATTATAATTTTTTTTTTAAATTAAAATTAAAAAAAAAGTTATATATGTATATAATTTTCCTTGTTTTATTTTTATACCCTTTTTAAATTGGTAATTTTACAATTAGCCGAATTTGTTAGAAGAAAAATAATTGTTTTGTTTAAGAAAATAAAAAACAGACAGACGTTTTCCCACGATTTTATGAGACATCAGTCTATTATTGCGGAATTTATGAATTTTGTGTAGTTTAATGATTGGAAAATTTTTAAAAAGGACGGCCAGGTATTTTTGGCAAATTATAATATAAATTACTGGTAATGAGGAAACGTACAGATGTTACAATTTTTAGAAAAAATAAATTGTGGTTCTGAAAAGAACCGTTATTTTTATTAAGATTGGTTTGTATTTTCCTTCGGTGATAATGGTGATGAAATTATGCTCGTTCGCCTCTGATACGCCTGGCCAACTGAATATCTTTGGGCATAATAGTGACACGTTTTGCATGAATGGCGCAAAGGTTGGTGTCTTCAAAAAGACCTACCAAGTACGCTTCGCTAGCTTCTTGAAGAGCCATTACGGCAGAACTCTGAAAACGGAGATCGGTCTTAAAATCTTGAGCGATTTCTCGTACCAGTCTCTGGAAAGGCAGTTTTCTGATAAGTAACTCGGTACTTTTTTGATAACGACGAATTTCACGAAGGGCAACAGTTCCAGGACGATAACGATGAGGTTTCTTTACTCCTCCAGTAGCGGGTGCGCTTTTTCTGGCAGCTTTCGTAGCCAATTGTTTCCTTGGAGCTTTGCCACCGGTAGATTTACGAGCTGTTTGCTTAGTACGAGCCATTTTAACGGAAAATAAAGACACGTAACGGAACAATACTGACTGTTCGACGGGTGCTATACGAATAACCGAGATCAAGATTTTCGATGTGGTTTTGTGTCGTTCTGCGGCTCCGTCATTGGTCCAAACCAATTTAAAGGGGCGGAGCTTAAAAATCTAACAAAAGTCGATGCAAAATGTTGGACAGCAGCAGTTGAATTGTTCACGGACTCGTGGTAGTTTCACGTTAGTTTGTCAAAAGTTTAAAATGACCGGTAGAGGAAAAGGTGGAAAAGGTTTGGGTAAAGGGGGAGCCAAACGTCATCGTAAGGTTCTTCGTGATAATATCCAGGGTATTACCAAGCCTGCTATCAGAAGATTGGCCCGACGAGGAGGTGTCAAGCGTATTTCTGGTTTAATTTATGAAGAGACACGTGGTGTTTTAAAAGTATTTTTGGAAAATGTTATAAGAGATGCCGTTACTTACACGGAACATGCCAAAAGGAAGACCGTCACAGCCATGGACGTTGTTTATGCATTGAAACGTCAAGGACGTACTTTATACGGTTTTGGTGGTTAAACAGATTCACCGATCGCTCTTTAATCCGGATTTATAAAAGGCAGAAAAAAAAACGGTTCTTTTCAGAACCACAAAATATTTAAAAAGAAAAAATTGTACTAGTTTTACGAGCTGTTTGAAATAAAAAATGTAACGGCCATTTATTTGTCTATGTATGTGTGTATATATGTATGTATATATATATATATATATATATATATATATATGTATATATATATATATATATATATATATATATATATATATATATATATATATATATATATATATATAATATATTATATATTATATATGAAAACTATATTTGTACAGGAAAAGTAACTATAAATTATTTACATGTGGTATGTGGGTATTGCAATTTGCAACATCACTCCTCATCGACTTTATGATGTGTAAAGTACAATCATTGTACGTTATTTTGCAAAAAAATAGTTTTTTTCTTTATATGTTTTCCCTTTTTTTTTCCATATGTCGACAGTAAGCCTAACATTCGGAATAAGCGACAATACCAATTGTTTCAATTTAGTATTTTACGAAAGGTATTGCGGCTGTTCTTGTATAACGGGAAATTTTAACCTATAGCTGCAATTTTGTCAAATTGTTGCTTAGTGATGAAACAAAATGAAGAAATATTCTCGTTTTCGTTAAGGTTATTTGTAAGAGAAACAAAGGCAAATTTTAATAATTAAATGGTTAAACAATGATTAAAACGTAACGTAAAACAAAGTTGATAAGAATGAATTTGAAATCTTCTGAAATAAATCTAGTTTAAAAAGTCGTCTAATTATATTACGTTTTGGAAGAGTATAATCGTGTAAGGATTTATTTTAATACAAAGAAACAAAATATATTACTAGTGGTTAAATGTCCAAAGGTTTTCTTCTACTGAAAATTCGATCATCGTCGAGTAGGTAATGACACCACGGACGTTTAATAATTTTTTCTCTATTTAAAAAGAGAAATGACACATTTAATGGGGCAAATAATTGTAGATAATATAACAAACTGCATTGTGACAAAACGCCAATTAAAAATTTTACTTACTTTTTAAAAAACAAATATGGTAAACAAAAATATTTCCCTTAAAATTCCGAAGCGCTTATCTTTGTTAACATTTAAAAGTGGAAAATCGTCAATAAACTTATAAATGGGTACATATACGTGTAAATTTATAGTACTGAGAATGTTGTTCTGCACTAATTAAACTAATTTATTCAAAATTAATTTTAGAAAATGTTAAATAAAAAGATTGCGACTAACGTGTAAAAGGTATAAACGAAGCCGGGCCAAGTACAGCGTCAAGAGCAAACCGTTCAGTCCTCCGTCCGTCCGTTTTGATATAGTTAAACTGAAAACTGGGTCCGCACTTCATTCTAACATTATTCGCAGTGTGAGTAAGTTATCGTTTATACAGTTTATACAAACCGTTCGCAAAGTTGTTTAAAGGGTATTCGTAATATAAAATGGCCGATACAGAAACAGCTCCCGTCGCTTCTACTCCTCCAACTCAGTCACCGACGAAAAAGGAGAAGAAAACTAAAAATCCACGAGCAAAGCCGACACATCCCCCTACATCCGAGATGGTAAACAACGCCATCAAGGGACTAAAAGAAAGGGGTGGCTCCTCGTTGCAAGCTATTAAAAAATATGTAGCGGCCAATTACAAAGTCGATGCAGAAAAAGTTTCACCCTTTATTAAAAAGTATTTAAAGTCCGCTGTAGTTTCCGGAGCTTTGGTACAAACCAAAGGAAAAGGTGCATCCGGTTCTTTTAAGCTCGCAGCATCAGCAGCCAGTTCTGCAAAACAAGCATCTTCCGATAAGAAGAAAACAGCCTCAGTAAAAGCAAAGAAATCTCCTGTAAAGAAGACGGCGAGCGGCGAGAAACCAAAAGCAGCAGTAAAAAAAACCACCAAAGCGAAAAAGGCTGCAGGAGTAGAAAAAAAATCTCCAAAAAAAAGTGCTGAAAAGAAAACAGCCAAATCATCTGGTGCTGCTGCTGGTACAGCTGCAGTAGTCAAACCGAAGTCTCCCTCGAAAGCAAAGAAATCCAATAAAGCCGGACCCACAAAGAAGCCGAAGGCACCGAAACCAAAAACTGCCAAATCGCCTGCTGTGTCGAAAGGAAAAAAGGCTGCATCCCCAAAAAAGAAGAAATAAATGCACATTTTTTCCTTTAACGGAAACAGGACTTCGGCATGTTGCCACGCTATATTTTAAAATCGGTTCTTTTCAGAACCACAAAGTATTTTTTTAAAAGGAAATTCGTTTTACAAAAAAATGAAAAAACCAGGTAATTGCGAATTCTGGGAGGCGTTAAAAATTAATGAATAACTTGGTTCACCTCCCAACGAGAAATTTTAAATAGTAATAATTTTAATAATAATATTGGAGGACCAATTTAAACGTACGATCGTGTGATCTAAAAGCAAATTTAAAATTAGGTGTGTTTTACTAAATGAATTATGGAACGTCGATAATATGTTTAAGTAAATTTTCTTTGGGACTGCTCGTCGTACAAACTACAAAAAATGTAATTCGAGCAATCTCAAAGAAAATATACTTTACTTAAAGATGAATCCGCCACAAAACTATAGACCAAATTTTTGTTATGTTTTAAGATAAAAAATAAAAGAAAGATGGTCCGTGTTGTAATAGAATTGGTGATAGCGTTATAAAGGAGAGTTATGAACAATGTTCGTAACTGAAAACTATTTATCTATATCTTTCGAAAATCCACTCTAAAAAAATCTGTATTCAAAGGAATGAATATTACTGACGATTCTTTTTTATTAATAGTATTGTGGTCCTAAAAAGGACCGATTTGTTATGATATCAATATCTTTAGATATTTATTTTGTTTTGTTGTCCGTCTTCTTGGGCAATAAAACTGCTTGAATGTTGGGTAAAACACCACCTTGAGCGATAGTTACTCCGGATAGAAGCTTATTTAATTCTTCGTCGTTTCTGATTGCGAGCTGAAGATGCCTGGGTATGATACGTGTCTTTTTATTGTCTCTTGCTGCGTTGCCCGCAAGTTCCAAAACTTCGGCTGCCAAATATTCCATGACGGCGGCTAAATAAACGGGAGCGCCGGCTCCAACTCTTTCGGCATAATTGCCTTTACGAAGCAAACGGTGAATACGACCAACTGGAAATTGCAGACCTGCACGACTCGATCTGGACTTTGCCTTTCCCTTTACTTTACCGCCTTTGCCGCGACCAGACATTATTATTAAAGTTTAACTGTTTAATATCGTAACTAAAAATCGATGTGAACTCAGTTGCTACACTGTCAGTAATGAAAACCTGATTCTTAAACCTCGTCTATATATAATAATCCGAACGACCAATCACAGCTCTTGATGCCTTAAAATACTAGTGGGCGGGGCATAGTAAGGGAGTTCGGGGTTACATAAAATAACTGTAAATTTTGTCGCTTGCTTCATTCTCGTTTCGAGTCTAGACGTGTAAACGTGTAATTTTCAAATCATGCCACCAAAGACAAGCGGTAAAGCTGCCAAGAAGGCCGGTAAAGCACAAAAAAATATATCCAAAAGCGATAAGAAAAAGAAGCGTAGGAGGAAGGAAAGTTACGCAATCTACATCTACAAAGTTTTAAAACAAGTCCATCCGGACACCGGAATCTCCAGTAAGGCCATGTCGATTATGAATTCCTTCGTCAACGATATCTTTGAGCGTATTGCAGCGGAAGCTTCCCGTTTAGCGCACTACAATAAGAGATCTACGATAACTAGTAGGGAAATCCAAACGGCCGTTAGGCTTTTATTACCCGGTGAATTAGCCAAGCACGCAGTCAGTGAAGGAACTAAAGCAGTCACCAAATACACTAGTTCCAAGTAAAGTTTGGGAAAGAGTTAAAAAACAAAAACAGAACGGTTCTTTTCAGAGCCACAAGTTTTTTTTGAAAAGAAACGGATAAACATTTTATATTTTGGTTTTTTTGATCGAAATTTGTTAAAAATGAAGGTTAGATTTTTAATACGTACTTAACACATGTTCATTAAGTGTCATTTTTTTATTATTATTATTCTTTTTAACACTAAATTATTGAACATTCAGCCGTCGATGTGTAAAAATGTGAGTTTTTACGAAAACTTTTATATAAAGGGGATTAAGGCAATTTTTATATGAAAGTAAAAAGAGGTTCTTCAAATTGTTAAAACGGATGTGATTAAAGAAATGGTTTCGATTGCAGTTTTTGTATTTGTGTGACGTACTCGTCGACGCTTCATTCAGTTATTTAATTAATATTGATTGGCGAAAATAAGCTGTGGGCGCAACATTTTGTATAAAGCGAACTATACCCATTTGTAATGACGTCATTTTTGTTTATTTGTGTTTAGTATAATCGAAAAAGCACGTTTTTTTCTTCTTCTTCTTCTTCTTCTTCTTCTGTCACCTTGATGAGGTAACTACAAATGGGTATAATTTTAACTTTAAACCAATGATGGAGGCAGTTCGTTCCTTTTAAAATTGCCGGAGCTAGGCTGAAATTAAAGGGAAATACGAGGCTATGTTGGTGTAAAGCGACTTTGGAAAAAACAAACTAATATAGAAAATTGTCATGTTTGTCGTAAGGTGGGTTAATTGTGGTTAGTTGTACGATACATTAGGTTGTTAATTGTTTATTGCATTTATCGAAAATGTGATTTTGTTTTTTCCATTTCTAAAATGTAGTCGTTTATGTTAATTGTTTATTTTAAAGTTTTAGTATCGGTTACTAATGGACGACAATAGTTTGATTCTGGTTAACGTTTGTTGGTTGGTTAGTTTTGATTAGTCGTGGTTAGTTGTGGTCAGTTGTGGTCAGTTTTGGTTAGTTGTGGTCAGTTGTGGTTAGTTGTGGTCAGTTGTGGTTAGTTGTGGTCAGTTGTGGTTAGTTGTGGTTAGTTGTGGTCAGTTGTGGTTAGTTGTGGTTAGTCTTGGCCAGTGTTGTGATTAGATTTAGTTAGTTTTACCGAAATAAACTAGTTATTTTTGGTTAGTCGATTAACAGAACCAATTGGTTAAAAATAAATTACTGCAATTATGAAAAATAAGGTTTTACGTTTAGAAAAAGTTAAAATTGGTATATTAAAGGAAAAAAAATCGGAACGTTCGACTTTGGTAGAAGTAATAATGGCTGTACTTTAACAAATAAAACAGGCGAACGAGCAACTATAAGCAGTTTTCGATGTTCGCCTTTGGTAGAAGTATTAATAACTGCACTTAAACAAATGCAGAAGGCGAACGAGAAAACGGAAGCTGTTTTCTGGTTTCGCTCTTGGTAGAAGTAATAATAGCTGTACTTAAAGAAAAAAAAAAGGAAACGAGAAAACATAAGCTGTTTTCTACGTTCGCCTTTGATAGAAGTAATATTATCTGTACTTTGACAAATTAAAAGGATGAACGAGGAAACATACGCTGTTGCCTACGTTTGCCTTTGGTAGAAGAATTATCAATTGTATTTTAACAAATG
>JAHBCN010003989.1:27500-68358 GCA_019359885.1 Listronotus oregonensis
AACGCGCCTCGAAAGGCTAACGTTAACAATACGTAAGGTGTATAATTTTTTTAAAAGCGCCATGTTCCGTACATGACCAGCGAACAAAATAACGACCTTCGTATTATCAAACGGTAGGTGTAAGTCGTTCGACTAGGCCGGTTAAGCGCCTTTATTTATTAAGGATACAAACGGTAATCGTAGAGGACGTTCTTTTTTCGTTTCGTAATAAATTATTATAAAACGTGAACGTCGGACTCCGATACGGCGGGCGTATATCATTTAAAATACCATCGAGATTCGAAATCAAAAAATTCGTTCTCTTAGATTCGTGTCTCGTCGCTCACCTTTATTTATTAAAAAATAATAATAAAGGGCTACGCGATCGAATCGAGGTACCCGCGCTAATCGTTTACCACGTTTTTTTATCTTTTCGGAGATAAAAAGAAAGTGGCCGACCCGTACGGAGCACCGCGAATGATGGTTAAAATCTTTCACGGGACCCATACGAAAACCGTTTTTTTTTTATTGACGACAACGGCGGCTCACGCAATCGATCGGTATATATGTATAAATATACGACAGATCGAAGGTATGCCGGCGCCGTGCGTTATCTCGAGCGATCGTTTTCGTCATCGACGAGACATCGGACACGCGGGCACAGACGAAACGCAACGACGCGTCGGCGTCTAACCGCTAAAGGCGGTCGACGGCGTTATAGTCGTTGTTTACGTTTTCCAATCGCTGTGTTCGCGTTTTTATCATTCCGAGCTCAAAGTGATGCGACTCGATAGACCGAGACGGCTTAGTTCGATAAAAATAAAGTCTAACAGACGTGTTTTTCTTTACCAATCGAATGGTAAAACACACTGTAATGATCCTTCCGCAGGTTCACCTACGGAAACCTTGTTACGACTTTTACTTCCTCTAAATGATCAAGTTTGGTCATCTTCCCAGACACATCGACGACGCCGAAACGCCATCGCGTATCGGTCCGAAGACCTCACTAAATCATTCAATCGGTAGTAGCGACGGGCGGTGTGTACAAAGGGCAGGGACGTAATCAACGCGAGCTTATGACTCGCGCTTACTGGGAATTCCTCGTTCATGGGGAACAATTGCAAGCCCCAATCCCTAGCACGAAGGAGGTTCAGCGGGTTACCCGGGCCACTCGGCCAGGGAGGACACGCTGATTCCTTCAGTGTAGCGCGCGTGCGGCCCAGAACATCTAAGGGCATCACAGACCTGTTATTGCTCAATCTCGTGCGGCTAGAAGCCGCCTGTCCCTCTAAGAAGAATTGTTTGTACGCCGACAGTAAAAACCGCGCGCGACAAGAGGCGAACCCCAAGCCGGCGGGCCTTTAGGATGTCAAAATACGCCTAGTTAGCAGGCTAGAGTCTCGTTCGTTATCGGAATTAACCAGACAAATCGCTCCACCAACTAAGAACGGCCATGCACCACCACCCACCGAATCAAGAAAGAGCTCTCAATCTGTCAATCCTTCCGGTGTCCGGGCCTGGTGAGGTTTCCCGTGTTGAGTCAAATTAAGCCGCAGGCTCCACTCCTGGTGGTGCCCTTCCGTCAATTCCTTTAAGTTTCAGCTTTGCAACCATACTTCCCCCGGAACCCAAAAGCTTTGGTTTCCCGGAAGCTGCCCGTCGAGTCATCGGAGGAACGTCGACGGATCGCTAGCTGACATCGTTTATGGTTAGAACTAGGGCGGTATCTGATCGCCTTCGAACCTCTAACTTTCGTTCTTGATCAATGAAAGCGTTTTTGGCAAATGCTTTCGCTTCTGTCCGTCTTGCGACGATCCAAGAATTTCACCTCTAACGTCGCAATACGAATGCCCCCATCCGTTCCTATTAATCATTACCTCGGGGTTCCGAAAACCAACAAAATAGAACCGAGGTCCTATTCCATTATTCCATGCACACAGTATTCAGGCGAAGTTTTAGCCTGCTTTAAGCACTCTAATTTGTTCAAAGTAAACGTGCCGGCCCACCTCGACACTCAGTAAAGAGCACCGCGGCAGGATTGAGTTGGGCCGCCCTTGCGGGCTAAGCCCACCGGCAGGACGTCCCGCGACTCGCCAGTTAACACCGCGAACGATGAACCGGCGGCGCGAGACACAAATTCGACTACGAGCTTTTTAACCGCAACAACTTTAATATACGCTATTGGAGCTGGAATTACCGCGGCTGCTGGCACCAGACTTGCCCTCCAATTGATCCTTGCGAAAGGGTTTAGAGTGTACTCATTCCGATTACGGGGCCTCGGATGAGTCCCGTATCGTTATTTTTCGTCACTACCTCCCCGTGCCGGGAGTGGGTAATTTGCGCGCCTGCTGCCTTCCTTGGATGTGGTAGCCGTTTCTCAGGCTCCCTCTCCGGAATCGAACCCTGATTCCCCGTTACCCGTTACAACCATGGTAGGCGCAGAACCTACCATCGACAGTTGATAAGGCAGACATTTGAAAGATGCGTCGCCGGTGCGAGACCGTGCGATCAGCGTAAAGTTATTCAGAGTCACCAAGTTGGACGATGACGAGCGTGAGCCCGCCACCGATTGGTTTTGATCTAATAAAAGCACTCCTTCCGTCTCCGGTCGGAGCTCTATTTGCATGTATTAGCTCTAGAATTACCACAGTTATCCAAGTAATTGTGGGTACGATCTAAGGAACCATAACTGATTTAATGAGCCTTTCGCGGTTTCACCTTAATTTGGCTTGTACTGAGACATGCATGGCTTAATCTTTGAGACAAGCATATGACTACTGGCAGGATCAACCAGGGAGCTGTTCTTCTTGTCGACGAAAGTACGCGACGACGACGTGACGTGACGTGACGTGACGACGAACGGTCATGCATACTTTGCAACAAAGACAGTCTCCGAAATAAAAATTATTTACTTTTATATCAGAAACAGACTACAAACTCGGGTTCAAGTGCGTGATATGTGCGTAAAGATTGCGGTAAAACCGATCAAAACGCCACGCTCTAAGGGAACTCGTTAAGTTCATGCTGTACAGACATAATGAAAACGCAGTCGATGTTTTTTTATAAATTTATTTATTTAAACACGAACTGCGTCGTCTAAAGTATATCGATTCGACTCGTAGGCGACCGTCGTCGTTTATGTTTTTAATATTCATAAAGTCGACGAGTACAGCCCACATAAAACGCCGAACGATGCAAAACTTCAAACATTCTCTCGACCCTTCGCTAGATTGAAAGCGACACGGGATTCTCGAAAGATCGTTTCTTTATATATTATTTTCCCTCGGAATTAACAAGAGAGTTATCGCAAAGGTTAAACATATTTTTGTAAATATGTAATTTTTGGTTAACTGCATATGAACCGTGATACGTAAAACGCTCACCGAATCCGCAGTTTTGCTGTGAATGTCCGTCGTACGATGCTGAGCGATCATCTATTTCCTATCCAACGTTCATATTATATATTTTGATCGTTGTTTTCAAAGAAACAAACAAACCCGCAGCCGCGACAGGCATCTACTTCTAAATCGGAAAGACCATTCGGCAGACTCGATTTGCTCGGCCGCCGACGTCTCTCCTCATATAACTGCACCCGGTCGATGTTGACGTTTCGATGTACGTACCTAAATCGCAACCGTAAAAATGTAGGATAACAGATGTCGAATTAATAATTTTCGTCGAACGGCCAAACGGCGATATAGCAAATCTGCGTAGGCAGTTTTGTGTTTATTTATTTATTTCGAAAAAAAATTTAACGGAAACGTGAAAAAAAGTAATAATAACTGGTATACGCACGACGGACACGAAAAATTCAAGTGACCGAAAGAAAAAAAGTAATAGTAACTGGAAGCAGGAAGGTGATCTTTGAGAAAAAAAAATGAATAAAAAATGTAATAGTAAGTGAATCGACCGAAGAAAAAAAATAAAGTAACGCTGGTATTAGAATGACAAAAAAAAAAAAAAAAGTAAGAGGAGCTGCCGGAGTACACAGCCGAACGTAAAAGTAATAGTAGCTGTATATTGAGCGAAGCGACGAAAAGTAATAACAGCTAAGTAGTCGTGATAAATCAATGATCAGAATTTTACAAAACTTGCCTAATAATCAAATAACATTAATCGAACAAAATAATATAGATATACAAGGTACGAGCAAGGCAAATAAACAAGTCTATATAAAGTAATGGTACGGCAAATGCACGATAATATTAGGGTGATCGGAACAGAATGAACTTAAAATTGTAATCATAATAAAAAGCAAGTAATTCGATGGACAAAACAAATTTAGATATAACACAGGTACAAGCAAGGCAAAAAAAGTAATGGTAGCTGACGGAGTCGAATAAAAGTAATGGTAACTGGCAAATGCACGATCAGTACGAAAATTTAAGGCGATCGGAAAAGTGGTTAGCGTAACTGACCGAAATTAAAAAAAGTAATTTATAATAAACCAGGTAAAAAAAAAAAGTAATAGTAGCTGAATATTGCGCGACGCGACGAGAAGAAAGGCATCAATCAAACAAACAAACAAATAAAATAAAAGTAATGGTAACTGGCAAATGCACAATCAGTACGAGATTTTAGGGTGATCAGAAAAAAAAGTTAGAGTAACTGGGAAAAAGTAGCAAAAAGTTGATCATTAATAACGAGCAATTTTTTGGACAGACGAAAAAAAAAATGTACAGGTACAAGCAAGGCAAAAAAGTAATAGTAGCTGACCGAGTAGACGGCCGAAAGCAAAAAGTAATAGTAGCTGAATGTACGCGACGCGACGAGAAGATAAAAGTAATGGTAACTGGCAAATACACAATCAGTACGAGATTTTAGGGTGATCAGAAAAAAAGTTAGAGTAACTGGGAAAAAGTAGCAAAAAGTTAATCAGTTTCTGGACAGACGAAAAAAAAAATTTACAGGTACGAGCAAGGCAAAAAAGTAATAGTAGCTGACGATGTGACGGCCGAAAGCAAAGAATAGTAGCGAAGAAGAAAAAGGCACCAAAAAAACATGTCGAAAATAAAACGACGGATGACGATTGGAAGAATGGTCGTAATCAAAGGCAAAAGAAGTAATAGTAACCGAAATCATACAAAAGTAAGATTTTCGATTGATAAAAGGAGTATAAGGCAAAAAAGGCAACGGCACGCGGTGTTCCCAAGCGGTCACCCATCCAAGTACTAACCGCGCCCGACGTTGCTTAACTTCGGTGATCGGACGAGAACCCAAACTCAAACTCAAACTCAAACTAGTGCTTTATTTATAAATAATTTTACATTTATACAAATCTTATACATATATACATTGTTATTGGTCTCCAGTTTTTCCTTGTTCAGGATCTGGAGACAAGTCAGCTATAAAGCCAGAGCTGGTGTTCGCTCTTGTTGGTATAAGCTTTGTTTTATGTTTATAGTTCCGTCATTTCCCGGAGTGACCATACAAATGACTTAACAGCTTGTTGTTACTTGAAAGTTTGAAGTTATTATGTTTTGTTGAGTAGTAGAAAATTTGTTAATAAATTGTTTTTGCAGGAAAATGCTCTGAAAAAACCTGCTTAATCTTTATCAGGTACACGCGTAGCGCCATTGAAACCAAGTTTTGTCGCCTTGGTGTTTACATACATACTGTCTTTCATTCTCATTCATACAGTTTAATTATACTCTATATACATTTGTCATTCATACTTTGTTTTATATACAGTGGTTTTATTTATAATATTTACAGATTTGTTTTGTTTTATTTACATTATTTACAATTTTGTTTTATTTACATTTCAGGTTATGTTATTGTTTGTTTACTAAATAGCCCAGTTGATCTAAATGTGATGTTTTGGTGTTGATTTATATATGCATGCTTCTGACCAATAGCAGGCCCGCTTTACTGAATTGTTCAGTGGGCGGGGCATACTAAGGAGTTGGAAGCAGTATATATTTGTAGCTATTTTGTTGTTGTTTATATTGGATAGGATAGGTTTGGTAGGACTAGTCCATTTCTCCGAAATAAAAGGGTAGTCTTGAATATAGGGGTTTATGTATTGTTCTGTCGTCGTGTCTAATATTAGTTAAATGTCTGGTGAGAGTAGATGATGGTGCAAGCTTTTGGTAGAATTTGCTTGATATGTTTTGTACATATTCATCTATTCTCTCTATGTTCGTCATGTTGTGTAGTGTGTCGATTCGCTCATAGCGGTTTGATGATGTTATACATCTTAAGATTTTATTTTGATATCGTTGCAGTCTAACGTATTGTGTGTTTGATATGCTGCACCATACTGGTGCAGCGTATGTCAGTATTGGTCTAATAACTTGTTTGTATATGGTCCTTTTATTTTCTGGAGAAAGGCCAGATCTGGGGGAGAGCATTGCATATAGGCTATGCATTGCTGCATAAGCCCTATGCAATACGTGGGTGATATGTTGCTTAAATGAGAGTCTCTCGTCAATAATGACGCCGAGATATCTCATTGTTTTAAGCGGGGATGGGTGAATTATTAATATTTAAAGGTATATTAATTTTATTATTTGTAAACTTTTTAGTAATAATCATGCATTCACTTTTACTTTCGTTCACGCTAATCTTCCATTTATTCCACCAAGGTTTTAAATAGTGGAGGTGATTCTGTATGTGAGCTTTCGCTACGTTTGCGTAGTATGAGTGTGCATAGATAAGTGAGTCGTCTGCAAAAAGTGCCACCTTAGTTGATGGGTATTTGGGAAAATCGGCTGTAAAAGGTTATACAATTTAGGGGACAAAACTGTTCCCTGCGGTACTCCCGCGTGTACTTTCCTTTTTCCTGACAAGGTGTTTTCCACCCTGACTTGAAAGGTGCGGCCGCTTATATATGAATGGATTAGCTTAACTACATACATAGGCATGTTGTGATGTTTGATAAGTTTATAAATGAGCCCATTATGCCACACTGTGTCAAAAGCTCTCTTTATGTCGAGAGCCAGTAACACAGTGTTTTGTTTTATGTTTATATAGTTAAGCGCTTCCTGTATCACTCTGAAAATCAATAACGTTGTGTTGTGTCCTTCTCTGAAACCGAATTGTTCATTAGGTATTTGGTTTAAATAGTTTTTATATTTACAGAGTATCATTCTCTCGGTTGCTTTAGCAAGACCATTTGTCAAGGCTATTGGCCTGTATGAGTCCGCTCTTCGCGGATCCTTGCCAGGTTTTAAAAGGGGTACCACTATAGCTTCCCTCCATGATCTGGGAAAATGTTGGAAAAATATAGTGGCGTTTATAATGTACATAAATTGTATAACCGTTTTTGTGGGTAAGTTTTTAATTAGGATATTAGATATTTCATCCGGTCCAGGAGCTTTGTTGTTCGGTAAATGTGCTATCATTTTTATAAGCTCCCTGGGCCTGACAATTAATCTATTTAGGATCGGGGGTGGGATAGGGTAAATTTGATGAATGACGGAGTTTACTAAGGTGGTTATGTCATTGTGTTCGTTGCTGCTATTTGGAGGAGCATTATAAATACTCTCCAAATAGTCAGCTAGTGTGTCGCTTTTTCTTTGTCTGTCTGTGGTACTCCACTATTTAATGTAGGTATTTTGTTGTATTTGTTTTTCAGTCTCTTGGTCAGACGCCATAGAGAGTTGTCCTGTGTGGTCAACCTCTCTAGTACCTCCGACCAAGCTTTGTTTTTGTGTGTATTTAGTTTTTGTCTTATTGTATTTTGTATTTCGCGTAGTCTTATCGCGTCTTGTCTTCGTCTGTGGTGTTGCCATCTTTTTCTTAGATTATTTTTAAATCTAATCAAAGTGGCAACATCGTCAGGTATGTTGTCTTCTTTGTCTTTAGTTTTACGTTTTTGTGCGATGCTATTTCGTGCAGACTGGATATTTTCAGTTAGTATTGTAACCTCTCTTTCAGGTCATTTTCACTATTAATATTATTGTTTATAGTGGTTTTCTGGTTCAATACTTCCCTGAATTTTCTCCAGTCTGCGTTTCCATAGTACCATGTGGTTAGTCTTGCCTCCTCGGTTCCTTGTTCCTTCCAGCATAGCAGGAGGGGTAGGTGGTCCGAGGAGAGTTCGTTTATTACTTGTATGTCTGGTAAGTCAAGTATGTTTTTATTTAACCCGATATCGATATATGACGGGGTCATACCGTTTATCGGGTAGTGCGTAGGTTGGTTAGTTGTTAGTATCTGTATGTCGTTTTCTATGGCATATTCGTGGACCAACGCGCCATTGCGGTTGTTCCTACGGTTACGCCATAGGGTGTGTCTTGCGTTAAAGTCTCCGAGCGCAAGTACTCTTGCGCCCTGTCTAAAAATGTTAGTTAAGTCTTGGTCTTGTAGTCTCAGATTTGGTTTAGCGTAGCAGCCACTAATGACTGCCCCGTTCCTTAGCTTTATAGAGACTTGCTCTATGAGCGTCTGGATTGGGGCTAGTGGTATATGAGGTATGTGTTGCTTTATAAGCAGTGCTACGCCACCGCCTCTTATGTTCCTGTCTTGTCTGTAGATGTTATAGTTTCGTATTTTCAGTTTGTTAGTATTGTCGAACTTGGTTTCTGTGATAATCATAATGTCTATTTTATGATTACTTAAGAAATATATTAGTTCGCCTATTTTATTGGCTAGTCCATTTGCGTTCCAAAAAGAAATGTTAATATTTTTGTTTTTATTTATTTTGATTTAAGTTAGTTTTTTAAAAATTATAATGGTTTACGTTATCGCAAACGAACTGTAATATTTTAATACCCAAGTCGAATTTACTTAGGTTGCCTTTATCTTTCATGATTTCTGCGAAATCTTTTATAAATCTCATTACTTCTGAAAAGTTGAAAGATTCGTTATTTTGCAAGCTGTTAAGAACATTATGCATGTCACTTACTTCGGTATTGTTTGTGGCTTGGCTGACTTGTCTCCTGGGTAAGGGTGGGAAATTTTGTCTGTCTGGTGGTGGGGGTGCATGTTGTTCTTGTTGATGGAGGTTGCTGGTCTCTGCGTGTGTTGGAGTTAGAGTTGGAGCCACTTGCCCTGGCTACTGTTGGGCCACTTGCCCTGGCCTGGTTCCAAGCGTTGGTCACTGGGATAGGGGCTTCGATATACTTAATTGCTTGGTTTAAGTTGTTTTGTTGAATTTTGCTAATTTTGTATTTGTATACAGGGCAGGACTCGTCGTTTGATCTGTGGGGTTGGCCACAGTTTGCACACATAAGGGTATTAGGTGTGGTGCATACCGAGGTAATATGGTTGCCCCCGCAATTTAAACATCTAGGTGCTCTGTAGCAATAGGTTGTTGCGTGTCCCCACTGCTGGCATTTTTTACATTGTATGATGGGCTTGTTATTGGTTTTTCTTTCCCATTTTATTGCTATGTTGTTTAGGTAGCGCACTTGCTGCAGTTTCTTTATAGTGATCTCAGGACCTGTAACCACCATATACAGTGGCCTGTAGTTTGTTTTTATTTCATATACTTTTAGGGCCGTGATGTTATGCTCTTGTTGTAGTTGTATTTTTATATCGTCTGGTTCCGGTCTGTTGTCTAGCCCTTTAATCATGAAGGCATGAGTCTTTCCTTCTACGTAGAGTAGGTATGCCACCTGTTATTCGGGTCTTCTTTTAGATACTCCGTGAAGTTTTTATATTCTTCCATGTCTTTGGGCTGTACAATTGTGGTATTCTTTGCAAAGATGTAGTGTACCCTTTTTTCAGTTTGCTTCTTAGGAGCTTCTGAACTGTTCTGCTTCCGTTCTTGCTGTTATTACCCCTTGCAATATAATAGGGGTGGTCTGTTATTTTGTCTTTTTTGTTTTTGTGTATTTGGTACTTTGTTTTGTATTGTGTGCGTTGTTGGTAGGTATGTTTGTTCTTGTATGTTCTGGTTTTCTTCTTCCTCCGTTTCATCGTTGTTGTCCTGTAGGGGCTGGTATCTGTTTTGTATGGGTATTTGGACCTGCAATTTTGGTTTATTTGTCCTTGGTTTCAGCAATTTGTTTATGGGGAGGTCTTCAGGGACTCTGCTGATCTTGCTCTCTTCTTATTGCTTGGTTCGTTTGTTGTATTTCGTGTATTTTCGTCTGTCACACCAGTGATGGGTTCGGTTTCCATCGGTGCCGTTCCCATTCTGATTTGTATGGGTTGTCGGCGTTAGGGTGGAATATGTCTCGTTCTCTTGGGGTTGGTTGTTTATTATTCCTTCTAGGTCCTGGTCTTGGGGTCAGTTCCCGGGGTGGACTCGCCTGCTCCTGAGGTGTTAAACTCTTGTATGTCGTTTGTGTCGGCTAGGTGTATGGGGGTTGCATAGGGTGTTCCTCCGTCTGTTTGGTCTCTGTTTCGTTTTGTCTGTTCTGTTTCTCTCTTGTTTCTTTTTCTTGGTGTTTTTCTTTGTAGTGGATTAGTTGGTGTTTAATTTCTACTTTAGTATGTGATTGTTGCTTCATGAAGCTTTTGCATCTTAAGCACCCCATTTTTGCGGCTTTCTTAATTCTGTTTTGGGTTTCTGGCTTCATTGTCTTGGTTTTTATACTAGTGTCGTGCTTCTGCTTGATGCACTAGTATTACTGGTTAAATCGTCTTCTTCGTGTTCGTACGTCGTTGAACTTTGTCTTTCTCTGTTTGGGGTGCCGCTGGCACCCCTGGGTGGTCATCTGTACTATCCAAGTGGATTATACGTTTGTTCGGGTTGGTTAGAGTATATCCTGTAGGTTTTCGCCAAAAAAATTTTTGGCGCGAAAATATAAAAGTACGGGTAACTGGACTTAGATTTAAAATCTGGAATTTGCGGAATTTCAAGTATGTGAAAAATGCTTGTGCAGGCCTGAGACAACGTGGGTATGAACACACACCCACTCACTCTCACTGTACTGCACAAACTGAAAAACGAAATAACGTTGCTTGATTGGTCTTGATTTGGTGACGATGACATGTTCTGCCTTATCCGTGCATCCAACTTGCTCCCATGTTCGAAATTTCGTTCAACCACTTTCAAGTATTTTCCTGCTGTTCAGAGGTTAATACGTTTCCGAAGATATGTCAAGGGAAGCAACTTCTGAAAGGTTAGAAAACACCATTCGTCTTGCCTAAGGGTCAAAAATACCCATAGAACGCCAAAAATCTGCTCCCAAAATCAAAGTATGAGGTAGGTCTGGAATAACAATAGTCTTGATGATAAAAATTTGACTTTAACTCAATTTTGGAACTTCACATACTCCAATACTTTGACAACGATTTCCATTTCCCCTTGCATAACGGAGTTTCATTCGATTTAATTTTAAGGATGTTTTCAGCAATTGCCAGCCAGAGCCTTCCAATATTGGATGAAACCGGAACCAGAAGTCCAAGAATTCTTTCCCTATTAATTTTTAGATACGGCGTTCATCATTCTGCGATGCCCCAGCACAAACGAGGATGGGGTGGGAATCCTCAAGTTTTCTGCGCTCTCTACAAAGGGCGATGTCTAGAGCGCCGCTCGGCTTTTCCCCCGACTTGACGACAATTAGGGCATGACTTCGATGTTAACCCTCCTTCTTGCATCTAAAACAGTACTTGGGTCTTGGCAAAGCGCATCCAAAGGCACGGTGACCGGCTTTGCACCTAAACCCAAATTTTTCCCTTCTTCTTTAACCTCACGTCTAGAATCACTCAGTCTAAATCAGGTTCCAAAACAACCCTCGCCTTGATGGTTGTGTCAAACTTTCCACATCTTCACGTCGTTCTTCGAGACGTTTCCCAAATTTAATTCCAATAGATGGGATATTTTACCGGGGCTAACTGAGTCTGATAAATACCAATTCTTAAGCAAGATTTAAGCTTACTTCTTCTGAAATAGGGCATGTCAGCCTTTTAAAATAACCCTGCATAATTGCTGGGTAGATACCAAATACTTTCACCTGTTCCTTGAGTTCGAGGGGATTTCTTAAAAGTTTTTGCGTTGTAGTCGAATGGAACTCCTCACGTAGAAGATCACAAAATTGTCCCATTTCGTAACTTCGCCTCGATATAGGTAGAACGGGGTAGGCTTTACCCCGAACAGGTAAAACCGCATTCCAACAAAACGTCCTTGGAAAACATGTTTTCGTTACCCGTTCTTCACAGGGGCTCCAAAAATGCACTTAGGGAAATCCTTTTTATCACCAACAAAAATTTAGGGTTCCATTGCTAGGTGAACTGAACGAATAGTTGTACTTGTCATAGAAGAATTAACAACTCTAGCCAAAGCTGCATGAAAACTTTGCTCGTCATCTGACCCATCATCATCTGAAAAAAAGTATTTCCGGATAAAACCGGTTTGACTCTAACATTGCCAATCCAGGAGGGATAGCCTGCCTTTTTTCGACTCCGCTTGATAATCATCAAAAGCCGGGGTCAGCGTCTTGGCCATAAATTCCGATTTAATTTTCTTCTTTTGTTGATAATCCTGCATCCAGGGAGTTAGTTTCAATAGGGATAATTTTGCTTTGATATTTCTTATAATCACCACTCTTTTTTTGTACCAGGGCTTCAACAGCAGTAACCAGCTCCTTGATTTTCTTCTCCACAGCTTCAGCATTTCTTCAAAAGTGAAGGGATACTTGGATACTTGACCTTCTCCGTTCTTCTCCATTCGCATTGCCAAAGTTAACTGATGCCCCCGTCTTTACAGTTACCTTGTGCAATCCTCTGATAGGAGTTCATAAGTGAGCTCATCCTGGCCAATCTTTGGCATGAATCTTTAATGATGATAAGTTATAAATAAAAAACCAACCAATCCCCAAACACCGTCAAAACAAATATCCAAGACTTTTTGTTCCCCAATAAACCCAAAATCACTGTCAAACCTTAACCCCCACTAAGCAATCACTTATAAACCGCCAACCAAAAAAGAAAGTAGACCGACAGGCGCAAAATCAATAAACGAGAATGGATCGCAAAGGAATAAAAAAATTAAAAATTGTAAAATTAAAAAAAGTGAACAATTGCAAAAGTCGATAGTTATAGGAAGAATGCCACTGTTATTGTCCTTTTAATCCAAGTATAAAACCGAAAAAAAAAAACCATAACAAAAAAAACCAAGTTCTTTTTGAAACAAATGCCAAAAATAGTTGGGCGCCAAAAAGTTGCGTTTTTTTTCTGCTAATCACAACTGCTTCAGCTCCACAACTTACCCTTCCTAGACAACGGTTACGCAACACTGTGCCCGACAACTAAGTCGGCGGGGGAGGTTCGTTTAAAAACTAACCCGGATACCTAGGGCGCCACTAACTTGACAATGACAACCGAAACCCAAAAGAAGGTCCCCGATGTCCTGGTTTTAAGAAAGGGCTGGGAAGTAAGGAAAACCACAAAAATTAAGAATTTAAATTTATTTTAAAGTTTGTTCCTTATGTGCCACTAGTAGCCTATTATCAGGACAGTAATTTTAAAAAGTTTGAAAAAAATATATTAAATCAAGTAGTTTACAAAAATTAAGGGAAACCAAGAATAAAAGTCAGAAAGGGTTTAAAAGTAGATTAAAACTGCATTAGTATATAAAAAAATAACTTATCAGTTTAAAAATAAAGGGAGTAACAATTATTAAGTATTAGGCGAAGATAGAAAAAAAAAAATTAAAAAATTAACCAAGGTTTAAGAGAAACCATTTAAAACCACTATTACTATTAATTATTATTAGTATATATAAGAAAAACTTGTTAGGGAGTAAAAAAAAAGCGGAGCATAAAATAAATAAATAATTAACCTAAAACTAAGTTAACCGTTTAATACGTAAACGTATTAATATTATTATTATTATTGGGGAAACCCCCTTACTACCCAACGTGCACACGTAGAGCTCACAACTGGGAAGTAAATAACCACACCAAATTGTCGCTAACAAGTGCCGCTATATGTCTTAAATTACTAAGAACCCAAAAAAAAAAAATGTCAATAAATTTGAATACCAAAATAATCAGATATTTAAGAAAATTTTAAAGGTATCAATATATTTTTTCATTAATGTTTGTAAACCACGGACCAAAAATGTTGGGGTTGCCTATAGAGGTTGCACAAAATTTAATAAAATAAACCCAGAAATATTCATTGGGCCGGATTTTAAAATCAATATTTTAAATTAAAAAAAAATTTTTTTTGGTTGAAATTTACCATTTATCATTTTTTCAAGTAATTGTAATTTAAAAAAAAAGTTATTACAGCCTTTTTTTGGGTAATTTTTTTCATGCATTTATTTTGAGTCTTTGTTTGTCAATAATTTAATTTGCTAGATTTAGCTACAAAAAATTTAGTCAAGGAAACGAGGGATTTTTTTGCAGTAAGATGAATTTGAATGCGGTTTTTTGCATTAGATTCGTATCAACGTCTCCTTGGAACAAATTTAATTATTGGAAAATGAAACCCATTTCTGGTTAAAAAAATCATTTTTAAATTATATTTTAAAAAAATTATAACTAGGTAAATAATTTTAAAATGAGAATTTGTTACTGGGAGTTTTCAAGGTCGCTTTGCTGATTTATTGGGAAAAAGACCTACGGAGCATCTGGGGCGCTAAGGATAGTGTAAACGTGGCTAGTGGAGGTTTAGACGTTGGACGACATTGGCAGGATATGGAAAACTTTAAAGATTTACACCATCCTTAGGCCCTGGAAACCCCCAGGCCCTTGTCAATATCATATAACAACGACCTCGAAAACCCCCCCGAAAAATTTCGGTTTGCATCATTTTTTAAATAGTTATAATTTTTTTTATAGTTGCAAATTTTAAAAGATGATTTGAAAATGCATTTTTCTAATAAAATGCAGTTATTTATTTCCATTAATTAAATTTGTTTTACTAAGTTTCTATATCGCTGGCCTATGTGCAATACCCCGCAAGTCCCAAAAAAATCCAAAATTGAGATTTTCGCGCCATTGAGCTAAGGCGTGGTCTTAACCAATCACAGTCGACCCATCCCCGGAAACAACGGCAAGCATGCAAGTGAATTCGTCAATATCTCGCGGTTAAATTATGTGTACAATACCTTGTGGCAGTTTGGAATAGTCCCGTGAAGATAGATCACAGCGGGGTTTTAGACCAAAAAGCAAAGTAAGTACAAAATATTTAGTATTGTATTGTTTTTTTTTGTTGGAAAGAAAACATATTGGTTGAACTATTTAATAAAAACGATTTTCCCCTTTTTTATTTATATTTTCCAAATTATTTGTACATACGAGGAATTGCATTATATAAGATTTTGTATATACGAGATATTGACTTTATTTTCTGTTTCTTTCTGTGGTTTCAATTTCATCCCAACCTAAATAATTACTTTGTTATAAAAACACTACATTTAAAAGGCAAAATTCGCCCTTGTTATCTACTGTTTAATAATTCCTTTTTATTTTATTTTTTTCAGAATGTCCAGGGGAAAATTATGGTAGACCTAGTGCTTAATAAAGATGTTGTTGGACAAGAATTTCCGGGAAAACCGCACCATTAGAAATGACAATGAATAGTAAGTTTTCTAAAGTTTCGAATGCCGTGCATACAGGGGCCAAAATTATGAAACTTTACCATGACCAAGCAGATGCTCAAATTCAAGATCAATCATTAAATCATGACATCTTTTCTAACTGTTTACTAGAGGATATGCCAGTATTTTTAGAAGATGGTACAATTCTGCCACAAAGCTTAGAGGAAATAGAGCACTCAATTGATTACAATTTACCTTCAACTTCCCAAAAAAAAAAACTAATAGATGATGCATGCAGAAACATCGTGGAAAGTGATAAAGCTGATCCAAGAGATGCTGAAAGTGATACGAATTCTTCAGACAGTAACGTTATTTTAACAAAAACACTAATTCACGATGATTTGGCGGAGGGGGTGAAATGGAAGAGAAATCTGATGCTGGGGGTTCAACAAAAAAAAGTAAACGAGCTAAGAGAAGAGATTCTGATAAAAGCAAAGGAAAAGAATTTCAAACAAAAATAAACGAATGAAGGGGGGAAAGGTATCTTGGATTTACAAGAAAAAATGGAAAATGGAAAAATGAAACCATGAGAAATGAAAGAAAACTAAAAAAAAAGATGCACGGAAAAATTTGAAAAATAAAGTCTATGGGTGTAAAAAATAAAAGAAGAAGAAGAAAAAATTATTTAAACATTTTAAAAGAATTGTCTTGGGATCAAAAAAAAATGTACGTTGCAAACAATGTGCAAAAAATGGAACCCAAAAGACGTAAAACCAAATTAGAAAAAAAAATCTGTTTCCTTTTGTTTACCACCTGAAAGTGGAAGATAGACATTAAGAGTTTGGAAAAAAAAATTTTAAACACTTTAGCACTAGGAGAATGGAGTGTAAAGAATGGCTCAAGAAAAGGACAATGGAACCAAATCCAAAGAAGAAAAAGATGCGAAAAGAAAAAAGTTTAAGAGAACCTAAAATAGGAGAAAGAAAAAATTTTTAAAGAGTGGTTTGATAAATTACCGAAAGTTCCGGGCCCATTATTGCAGAGCTGATACTAAAAAAACTAATCGAGGACAATTTTATTAAAAATAAATCTCAATTAATAAGGCTATTTCAGTCTTGTAAAGGTAAAGCCTTAAGTTTTTGTTTTTGATGAAATTTTTTTTATCAAAAAAAAATGGGCATATTTCAGCCAAAAAAAGATAGATGGATGTGTGTTGCAGTTATGAAGTTGAAATAATGAACAAAGAAGAATATGAGTTGCACTTCCAATAAAGATAGAGCTAGATTGGAAAAAAGAAAAAGATAAAAGCGAGCTTTTGAGGGAGGCCCCGTTTTAACAATGGAATTACAAGCAGTACAACTTTGCCCCAGAATGTTTGGGTCAAATTTTTTATTATAAGCAAAAACTTGAGTTCATAATTTCACTATTTACAACGTTGGTACGCATCAGGCAATGAATTTTGGTGGCATTGAGGGAGGGAAAAATAGAAGCATCCAATTTTGCTAGCTGCATAATTGGGGTTACTGGAAACCCATTTCCCAAATTCCCCAAAATCCCAATAATAATTAAGACGGGTGATACCAGAACAGAAATTTTGTTCTGGCCAACCATTGCTTACCTTTCTGTTAAGAATCAGATTTTTATTGAACAAAAATATCTAGTAAAAGGTCACACACAAATGCAGTGTGATATGTGCACAGCCTAATTGAAAGAAGGTTGGAAAAGCGAGAAGTATTCCTGCCTGCGGAATTTGTTGTTATAACAAAACAAGCTCGTCAAAACCGTTCCCATTGGATGCGAAATACCTTAGTTATGATTTTTTTAAAAACTTTGCTGATAAAAATGTACAATGGTATTCATCCATTAGGCCTCCAGGTGCTGTGGTGTCAGAATTAAGAGCACTTAGATACACTCCAGATGGTGCAATTTCGTTTAAAACTGATTTTGATCATGCTTATCAATGTTTAAGGAAATCCAAGAATGTTTCCCAGATGTAGAATACAGCCGTCTTTATTTAAATCGCCTGAGAAATAATAGACAAATACAAGCAACTTCTCGAAATTACCGACGTAATGCCTAAAGATTATCACTACTTCTATAAAAACCTTCCTCATGAAAATGATAAAAAACATGTTTAACGCAACTTTTCTTTCATAGATACTTCTTAAGGTTTTTGTATTTCAATGTATGTTTCATTTTTGTATTTTTGTTAAAAAATATTTTTGCGTCCTGTAAAAAAAAAGTTTTATTTCTTATGTATTTATATTTATTTCTTATCTAAAACTCAATTCCTCTCAAATACATAAAATTAAAAAATATGCAGCTGCAATAACTCGCATGTAACATTGAACATGTTGGTGAGGGAAGGCACCAAATTTTTTTTTAAAATATAACACATTTTTAATCAAAATATATAACTGTTTAAATTTTTTCGCAAAAGTACATTTTAACAATAAAGAAAGTTATTATTACTCACAAAACTGACTAGATGTACTTGTGAGGTATTGCACATAGGCAAAGGATATGTTTATACGATTCGAATGCAAGAAACCGCATTTGAATCCATCTTACTGCACAAAAATCCCTCGTAAGACCTATTTTGGTGCCATGTTCCCTGACTATGTTGGGTTTAGCGAAGATCCGTTATGATATTTTAGTATACCTTGGATTTTAGTCAATTTAAATTTAATAGGAAAATTCAAGTCACATTAACTCTTAGTTTACACAGTTTATTCATATTATTTAAATAAAACTACTTGACTTAAAATGATGGACATGACTTAGATTTATTTTTACATTATTAATAAATTACACTACCTAAGTTACATAATAAAAAAATTTAGGAGAATTATTACATGCTAAAAGAAATTAAGATAAAACAATGTACAAAAAACTCCAATTATTTTAACCAGGCAAATGAAACCACGCTTCATCAGAGAAGAAAGTACGGTCCAAAACATCATTCATTGTTAAGAATCTCATCAAACTATTGACAAAACTGCACCCTCTTTCTAAAATCTGGTGAAAGGAATTCTTGCAATACTGTGACCTTATATGGATGCATTTCCAAGTTTTTGGTTAGTGCTTTAGGGCAACAACTAACAAACATTTCTAAAAAAAAAATATGACACTGTAAATATTAATTTCAATTTTTGTTTAAAATAGTATCTTTACCGGACTGAGTAGACAACTTCTCCACTGATTTCTTAGGAATGTGCTCCATTCGAGCACATATATTAAGAACAGGTTCTGTAAGCACGGTAGGCCTTCCAGTGGACTTGCCCTTACAAATGCAATTCTTGTTTTGAAAGCCATTGGTTAGCACATGTCTGTGATGGACAAATGATTCGTACTCAACAAGATTGTCGGGAAACCTTTCTCTAAACTGGTCCATGCAATTTTGGAAAGAATATGACCAAGTTCCATCCTCATTACGAGTTGCACTTCTAAAATGTTTCATTATTATAAAGGCATCTTGTTCCACAGTCCACATTTTAAACATGTTCTAAAAGTAAACAAAACAGTTTTATTTATGTAACCTCAATAACAAAAACACATGTAACTTACCTTTAAAACTCGAAATATGAAAAGTAGTTCTGAAACGAACTGTTTTAAGCTTGTAAGGTTTGTTTTCAAACATAATTTGTTTAAAAAAATCTAAAACTTTTCCAAAAAAAACTATCCAAAAACCAAATACCGCTAACGCCAACAATGGTCTGTCAGTAGTGTCAGTCAAGTCTACTGTCGAAACAGAGCTTGCTGTGTTGCCAACACTAATATTTTTCCTCATAAAAGGTGTGTTCTTTGGACCACTAACCTACACTGATTCTGATTTTTTTGGAATTATAACATTTTAGGAGGTTATTATAATCAGTAATAATGATTTACACATTTTTTGCTTTGTTCGGAGTTTAGAAGCTGGTAAATTGTCACAGAAAAAAATAAATGTCGGCAAAAACTTTATGTACTTTTTTCCATCGTGGCAACATTGTAAATAGAAAAGAAACCAAGCAGTGGAGCCACTTTTACAAACCAAAATCGCGTGGTCACGTGGTTTACAAACATTAATGATAGCACTGTATATATATAAAAAAATCAATAATGATGATTAAAAAAATACCAAGAGATTGTGTGGTAACAACCTAGTATAATAAAATAAACCAACAAGATATTTTAAAGTTTTGAGAAATGTTAATTTGAAATACTTGAAATCTTATAAGTTTAAACTATAGTAAAGAAACAAAAATGCAATTACATATAATTAAATTAGTAAAGTAGATACTACACCCAAATCCCTTGATACACTAGTTAGATCTTACTTGAAATTTAATTTAGGTTCTTTGTAAATACAGCAGGGTGGTTCTTCCTCACACGCAAAGGGCTACTAGTAACCGGTGGTGAATGCGCTGGGAAATACGCTTCCATGGAAAACAACTGCAATAACCAGGGAAAGACCATAAACTTCACTTAATAACTTCCAACAGAAGTAATCAAACAACCTGAGTACCCAGGAACCAAAATTTCAATGGGTAAAAAAAACCCAAAGAAAAACCATTCTTTAGTATTTAAAAACCACAGAGGCTTTATCACACGGGGACTTTAATTTGACATATACGTGTTTTACAGCAGGTTTAAAATCAAAGTTTTAATTTAATGGGTACACATTTTTAAGAATGTTAAGGAAAACCCTTACGATGAGCATCGTAAGGTATACTACCAGAACAATGAATATAATTATCAAATGTCAAAACTGACCAGGTATCTTGTCCAGGTTATAAAGTATTTGATAAGTTAAAAGTTATGATTATTTCTTTTTTTAAGGAAATACTAAATATGACTAGTAAGACCTATTAAATTATTCGAAAATATTCACATTAAGAGAAAGGATAGTATGGAGGCTCGGATAATACCTGGGTCTAGAGTATGAAAACATGTTACTTAGAAAAACAGCATTTTGCTCTTTAAAGATAAATAAGTACCTTACTGGTGAATAAAAATGGATAACAGTTAATTTAAAAAAAAAAGTCAGCCATAACCTCGCTATTAAAAGCATGTTCACTAAACTCAAAATTCATAAGAAAGATATGTAAAAGCATGCCACCTCTCAGCTAGGGTTTTTTACGAAAATAACATTTAAAATGGAAGTGCCCCCTTCTTTCAAAAGCTCCAAAACCATCCAGTAGTGCCCAAACCAATCAAATGGCACGTGTTTCTGGACTCAAACGCAATCTCCAACCAAACCATTTGGAAATATACTACATTAACCAACCAGATTTCAGAAAAACTTAAAAGTTTATCTTCCAACGAATCCCTTTAAAAGGTTGGAAAACCAAAAATTAAATTGGAAAGAATAAATTGCACTACACCCGTTCAAGAGTTAGAAAGTAAAAGAGGCCTTCCTTGAGGAAAATTTAGTTTTATAAGAAACGTATTTTTTTTTTTAATCTACCGAACCTTAAGGCTCGCCTACTCAGTCAGGATGCATAAAAGGGAATCCTCATGGACAGTATTATTATTTTTGGGGAGAAATATGTCCAACAACAGAACTACAGACATGGCATTCCGTACACACTTAATTAAAACAACATCCCTCAAACCAACTTCCAAAAAAACATTAAAATTCCATCCGGTGTTTTTGTCGCGTTTCACCAAAACCCAATACATTGTGGACCCACCTGTAGCTGAACCACCTTTTTGTTAGACTAAACACCTTAGAGCCGGAAAGAAAGAAAGAGAGGGAAAGATTAGAACCCTCAATATAATTTGGGCATGACTGGTCGTTCTAACCCCAACAATAAAAGAAGAAACCAAACCCATCAAAAAGGGAAAAAGAAGATTATAGTACAGGGTTTTGACGTACAAACAAAAAATAAAAGTTTTAGGCATTAAATAAACGAAATACCATTTAAAATGTCCAATAAAAGGGAAATAATAATGAAATATGGATGAACAAAACGCCTGATAGCCAAGTTCGAGTGTATAACCTGCAAGTATACTTTTTTTTTAGGTTAGTGTTATCTCCGGTGCATATTGAATTTTAGTCTGGATCCCAAAATAAAAGAACTAGAGGAAAATCAAGCCTTTCCAGGGTAAAAACAAAAGAGCTTTATCTAAAGTCCAGGCCTAAATTCACAACAGACTAATCTTAAAGAATGAGGTGTCGAAACAGGTTGCGTACATTACCATGCATATATTTTGCAACTGAAGTATACTAGTAAATCACATGTTACATTAATGGATTGAAAATTTAATGTAACAAGATGAAAAACAAAAAAGAAATTTAAACTAAATTTTAACAAATTTTGAAATCAAAAGTTAGGTTACTTTTTATGACGTTTTGTCATGAATGACATATTAGTTTATTTCATATATAGGTATATTTATAATTTCTAAAAAGACTAAAAATTATTTTGTTATGTTAATTGATTTTAAATAAATTAAGGTAAAATTAATAAAAAGAATACTTGACAAACGACACTTTATAAGATAGAAGATAATTAGAAATAAAAACACCTTGTTTAACTTAACATGCGATACTAAATATGTGGTGCCTCATCGATTTTGGTTACTTTAAACACCTAGATACAAAAAACTGAAATATAGACATAAAATTTTCTTAGGGCAGGATTTTGTAGTATCATAAAAATTTATTGAAAATTTTTAATTAAATTATAATAAAATTTTGTAATAAAATTTCTACCAAATTAATTATTTAATTATCCCAAATGTAAGGTAAAGAAATTTTTTCGATAATACTAAAAATTTGACATTTTTCTAATTACAAAGTAAGCTTTTTAAAACGTAAGGTGCTTAATCGCCTAAAAAAGCGTAAAAAAAGCTTAACTAAAAAAAGATGTTAAATATTTTTATGGTTGCAAACTACAACAAGTATTATAAAGACATAAAAACCTCTTTACTTTATACCAATCCACACTGATGCTATAAAAATATGATAATTTAGGGGAAATTTAAAGGACATATTTTAAACAGAGATTAAAAAAAAACTCTTACTAGAAGCAGCAAAAAGCGCTTAAAGATTTTTGCAATAAGTAAACATTAAATATTTAGAAAATGTTAAAGTGCTCGAGAGCAGAATATGTAGGATTTCTGTTCTGCAGTTAGACACTGAATAGTTTGTTATTTATAGTTATAATTTAAACAATGTAATAAACACCTAAAAAATGTAAATATTTTTTAAATTACATTTTAACTAAGAATTTGTATTTGCTTGTTTATAGTCCTTTACGTTATAATTTAATTTAGTTTAATTAAGGCGCAGTTAAACAAGGGCGTTTGTAAGAATATCGATGCATCTTCTTTATTTTTATAAACAAACAGTATACTGAAACTTCAGTTTTACTTTTTAATAATATTTGACTAACCAAAATTAAAAAAAAAATAATAAAATTATATTGCTCTATCTTTTAAATTAATCGAGAGAAACTGATACGTCAAAACTTAATGAGATACAGAAGAGCCTAGACAAAATATGTATTTATATTTAGATTTGTACCCTTTAATACGTATAAATTTTTTCTTAGGTCAATTTCCTTATTACTTTATGAAGCTTAGGCCAGGTAACTTTTATACAATTTGGTTTCCCAATATCCCTGCCCAAGCGTTTATTTTTTCTGGATATGAGTTTGCCGAAAGACGTGAGGATTAGTGTCACTCCAATAACGATTATTTTGTCTATGAACATTACCATTGAGAAAAAATGTGCACTCATCACTAAAACAAAATTTTTTTGGCAAATTACTATCTTCAGTTAGTAGACTTTAACGTTAACCTCAGGATATAGTTTTAAGCAATTGAATTTCATAAACGAATATATTATGCTTGATAGAAACATGGAATCGATTTTAAACGAGATTCTATTAAAAACATAAATGGCTTTTGATTTATTGTTTGAACCATTTCAATACGGCAAATTTCATTTCTGCCTCTGTTAATTAACCAGAAATAAACTAAGTTATATCGACAAGTAAATTTTAATTTACTTTTTTTCGATGCTGTTTCTAAATATAAATGCTAAACGAGCTTTGGATAAGCACGCAGTTGGTGATTTTTGCACATATAGTACTTTTTTCTTTAATTTTCTTGGAGCATGTATTGTTTTAGGATTTTTTTTTCGGAATTTTAACTTGGGTATAAGGGAGATTCAAACGAAAATTTTAAATTTCTTTTGAATTGTCTTAACAAAATAACATCCAAAGACAAATAATTTTTTTACAATAAAAGAAGTCTGAAATATTATTGTATTAAGAAAAACAAATTTACGGGTACATCATAGATGCTGATCTACCTAGGATGCCTTCCGATCACAAGTTCCAGTTAAACTTGGCAATTTAAAGTGCATTTAAGTTGTTTCTGAAAAAAAAAACACACAACAAATCTTTGTCAGAAAAAAACAAACAGGTCAATTCAAGTTAACCTAACAATGTTTAAATTGAAGTGTGCAAGCCGTCACGGCCGATTTTAACCACATTATAAGGGTTTTCCGAGGTTATTTGCCCTGATCTGTTGGCATTTTATCAGTCAACCGTGTGCCCTCAGAAAGAGTACTTTGACCTCCGACCCACCTTTGATAATGTCTGCCGCAGTAGTAGACGAAACTTCAGGTAGAAATGTCAACAAACCACGGCAAGTAAGCCCGGAAAACCCATTTAATCAAGTTTTTAAATTATTACTTTTAGAAATAGTTCGTACATAAGCGATTGCAATTGCGATTGTAGGTTAGTTACAAAAAGGAATGGAATCACCGCAAAATGACTTGCTATAAAGCTGTACTATTACGGCCGAGTAATGATCGCGTTGTTAAATTTAGCAACGAACTAAGAAAACGTCATTGTCAGTGTTATTCAATGATTTTACTAGGCAACATGTGAAAATCTGACATTTTGTTAAACATTCTAAACCGTTGTTAACTTTAACAATTGCTAAGTTCATTGCTAAATTTAACAACGCGATCATCACTCGGCCGTAAGAGTTGTAATAACTCAGCATAAGCTTAGCACAGAACTACTATTCGACATTCACGTTCTAAATTTGTATAATTATGTTTAGCGCTCTACTCTATTAATATTTTTTTGTGCTACTACAGTTATATACAGGGTAACTTAAATTCGACCAGAACTAGGTGGTTAAATTGGGGCAAAGTGGCGCATTTATGTGACCAACAATATATCGTTTGGAAATTTTTAAAATTCTGGGTATTTTTAGAAATATCCGGAAAGAACTGGAATTTTGGATAATTGTTTTTATTTTTTTCTACCTTTATTTTTAAATGAATTTTAAAATAAATTGTACATTTGCATTGCCACTTTTTGGCGTGTGATAGTGCCTTTAAATTTCATTTTCGATGTTTCGTCACTCGGTCTCCATTATCAACTTTATTTGTTATTATGGGCGCCATATTGGATTCCTATAAAGGTAAATAGCGCTTTTTATTATCATTTTAACCATGTATAACATATTTTATTTTAAAAGCTGGTAATCATATGTGTTTTAAAAAAAAAAATTCCTAGTTGATCATGATTTTGTTTTTTTTTGTTTTAAAATTAATTACATATATTGCTGCATTATTTAATTTAGGTAATGGAGGTTTGTCGAGTACCTGAGCAACATTTTTTTTATTGTTGCAGATATTCGATTTAATTAATTATAAAACTTATATCAGCTAAATTTATACACCAAGCAATATTTTTCAGAATTTTTTTGAAGTGATCGTTATTTAAGAACTCACTATCGATTGCCAAAAAACTATTATTTTTAAAAATTATTTATCATTATTAGTAAAATAATTGGAATAGATATACATAATATCTGTCATAATATTGTCTACAGTTTGACTTTGGAATCACATTCCTAGTCCTATTAGAATTAGAGAACGAAAGTTTTTTAAAAATGCTGTTATTAGGTCAATTTTTAGGTTCACTCGATGACAGCAAGAGATGGGCAACCAAAAACTACATAAATGGTAAAATCAATGAAAACCGTACTAAACAAAATGATATTTATTATATTTGTCTCTGGAGGCACATTCTTAATACATAACATTCTATACCCAATGTAGTACAGTTAAAACGTTTTTTTCTTTATTACAAAAACCAATCACAAAATCCCAAAAACTACTCGACCTTTGATGATGAAATTTGAATCGGTGGTAGATTATAAGCAGAAGACGTCAGAATAGCCTGTGGGGTTAAATTTTGTATGAAACTACGTCATTTTTGGACTTAGAAGTATAGAAATTTTTTGTAGGCTATTTTTGTATAACATCTCTAGGAGGGTTAAATTGGGAATAAAAGTTTATGGAAAAACATTTTTAAAAATGTAAATATAGGAGTTGGCAATTGGATTTCTGATTACTCGGAAAATTAGAAAGTGGTAGTATTTTTAAAACTTCACCCTTTGAGGGGCTACAAGGGGCTAAAGACACGGGTAAAACAGATAAAATGTGTATAATATAAGGTGTATTTTTGTAAAATTTACAATATCTCGCGTGAGCTAAAATAAAAACAAAAGAAAAATCGTGTAGTCCACGCAGGCGAAGCCACTGATTAAATCCTAGTCGCTTACCATCATTTTTAGAGCCAAAAATAAATAAATAAATAAATAAATACAAATAAAAATTCGATCATCAAATCTTAATTTTTATGATAGAATAGGCCTTAGACCTAGTGTGTTTTAAAAAAATATTTTATTCTTTACACCTCAAGAACCTCTATAAAAAATAAAAAAATAATAAAATTTAAAAATGTAATTGGCCTATTGTTTTAAAATCTATATTTTGTAAAAATATTACTTGTTATGTTTTTTAAATGTTTTTCGCGAAACTATTTTCTTTCATCCCTCAAGCAGAATCACTAAAAACAGCATAACATCACGTTCTGCAGTTTAGAGTTGAATTTATCCAGGTTTTGCATACGTGACAAAACGCGTCTCTTCCTCGTAATTGCCAATAAACATGGCTGAATCCTTTGTGCCGGCAATTCTATATGAAAGCGACATTTCCATGCAAAACAAATAACCGTTACGGTTACGTTGAAAATGTTGTTAAAATTCGTGCTCTATGCACAGCATATTAAAATTAATGATCTCTGCTCAAGTCTTTTTAGATTGTTTCTATGTTTTTTAAAATTTAATATATTTGTTTTGATGTTTGCTTTTACACGGATAAACAAAAAAATACTTTCTTTAAAAGACAACAAACAAGAAGAGTTGCCATATCTGGTGAACCCATGGGTAGGTACGTAGGAATACGCAACTAGTCATAAATAATGGTACCTAGCCTGAGTTAAGTTTAAATATAATGGCGTGTAGTGGTTAGGAGCAGTATAGAATAAAAGCTTAAATACTAATCTTATCAAATCAATAAAGGACATGGTACAAATCTGATAAAACCAGTGAAAATAATACAAATTTTAGCGGGCGAACCAATAATTATACTGGGTGGGGCACCCCAACCGCCACGGAGTTTATACGAAAGCCCGTGAAAATTTTTAGAAAATTCTTTTGCAGGATGTATACAGACGGTAGAGGACCTTCATTTAAAAATATTTGCATTTATACAGGGTGATTAAAAAAAAAGTACTATATCAAAGTTGTGGTTTTTTAAATGGGAGACCCTATATTTCTTATCAATTTTGAATTCTAGAGCAAAAATAAAGCCATGTTTTAATGAAGGTCCCTATACCTAATCCCCACCCTTTTTGAAATATTTGCAAATTTCTGATTTTGTAGAACTTTAGTAAACAATTTATTTCATCGTAAATATTTAAACTAGAATTAAATTACCATAGCCAATATTTAGTAAACATACTATTACTACGATTTGGTTTAACATTTTTATTAAAATGTTATACAGGGTGGTCGAAAAATAATTTCTAATATTATGAATGTTCTTTTGCAAATAACTCTTTATTTTAAATGGAACACCCCGTATTTGACTATTTAATATTATGCAGAATTTTATTACCAATTCATTGATATAGGCTTTGCCTATACCTAAAACCATTACTTTTTTAATTATTTCGAATTTTGTGTAGATCGTGCATTTAACACGTGTAGTATTTCACTACAATGCACTGGAACATATCAAGTATAATAATAAATTATAAAGTTAAATAGCAAAGCCAAACAAAAGGTATTAAACATTACAACAAAGTTAATTAACAATTAATGAACGTAGGCTTTCACTGCTAGAATCAATATTGGAGTGGTTTTCCGGGTTTAAGAGCTGTGGTGTGTCGGTCCAAAGTAAGACGCCACTCCGAACACCTCCGCCGCTAGCGCCACTGAAGATGACTACCGCCAATGTAGTTGAAAGTTATGTAAGAAAACTTCCCGGACCACGGACCTTAAGCCCGGAAAGCCCATTCCAATATTAATTACTAATCCTATGATTTCAACAAAACTAAACATTATCATTCCTGTGTCTCAATTTAGCAAATGCTCAAAATGGCGTCCATTTACTTCTATGCAAGCACGAATCCTTTTTTCAAAAGACAGTTTTACATGTTGTAGCATTTGGGGGATTATGTATTGCATAGCGTCTCGAATTCGTTGCTTCATATTATCTGGAGTAGTTGGAGGTACTTGGTAAACTACATTTATAATATGCCCCCACAAAAAAAGTCTAAACATGTGAGGTCTGCTGATCTTGCCGGCCAATTATGTGTAGCTCCCCGACCAATCCACCTATCTGCAAATTGTCTATTTAAAAACTCCCTCACATTTGCGTAATAGTGTGCAGGTGCGCCATCTAACTGCAGCCACATCTCTCGTCTAGTCTCCAAGTGGACATCTTCCAACAGTTCTGGCAAGTCGTCACGTAAAAATTTCCTAAATTTCTCCCCGTTTAAGTTACCATCAAAGAAATGAGGACCTATAACTTTTGTGCCAATAACGCCTGCCCACACGTTAATTGATCATCTATGTTGGTGATTTGTTGACCGTATCAAATGAGGATTTTCATCACTGTAATAATGGGAATTATGCCTATTTACTAAGCCATTATTGTGAAAGATGGATTCGTCTGAAAACATTACACGATCAAAAAAAATGTTCGTCTTCACCAAATTTATCCATGGCCCAAATACAAAAATCAATTCGCCTAGCAAAATCCCCATCGGAAAGAGCCTGATGCAGCATTATGTGGTACGGATGATATTTATACTTTTTGACAATTCGCCCTACACTACGTCGACTAATGTTTGTCTTTTCACTTACTTTACGTTGGCCTACATACGGATTCTCCGCTATAGCACCAAGAACATCAAGTTCTTTCTCCTCATTTCCAACGATGGTCCCATGTCTGACTGCTTTCATGTACGCAACGCTACCACTTCTTTTAAAGTCCCGCAACAATCTTTCTAAAACCCGCTTATCCGGATGGTTTCTTTGCGGATATTTCTGAGCGTAAACCCTGGACGCAAGTAAACAATTCTCCTCATACTCTCCGATTATTAAGATCATACTAATACGTTCTTGCAAGTTATAATTTTTCATGATTAACAATAGAATTGAACAAATTAAGAAGCAAATAAACTGACTGACAAAATTAGATAACCACTAAATTTGATATCTGTCAAATACCAATAAGCAAATAGTAATAACAATCGTAACTTCTCTGTGTCAAAGCCTTTTTAGTTTAAAAATATTTTAATATGGTAATACTATACGTTTTAAGTGCACGCACTAGACAAAATGCGAAATAATTAAAAAAGTGACGGTTTTAGGTATAGGCAAACCCTATATCAATGAATTGGTAATAAAATTCTGCATAATATTAAATAGTCAAATACGGGGTGTTACATTTAAAATAAAGAGTTATTTGCAAAAGGACGTCAATAATATTAGAAGTTATTTTTTGACCACCCTGTATAATATTTTAATAAAAATGTTAAACCATATCGTAGTAGTAGTATATTTACTAAATATTGGCTATGGTAATTTAATTCTAGTTTAAATATTTACGATGAAAAAATTGTTTTACTAAACTTCTACAAAATCAGAAATTTGCAAATATTTCAAAAAGGGTGGGGATTAGCTATAGGAACCTTTATTGAAACATGGCTTTATTTTCGCTCTAGAATTCAAAACCGATAAGAAATATAGGGTGTCCCATTTAAAAAAACAACTTTGATATGGTACTTTTTTTTAATCACCCTGTATAAATGCAAATATTTTTAAATGAAGGTCCTTTACCGTCTGTATACATCCTGCAAAAGAATTTTCTAAAAGTTTTTATGGGCTTTCGTATAAACTCCGTGGCGGTTGGGGTGCCCCACCCTGTATAGGTCCAAAAAAAAGTGCCGTGTGCTGGGTGACGGACTAAGATTTTCCGGTCTTTTTTTGGCTAAACACGAATCTAAAGTCAAAATTGGGGGTCAAACATCAAAATATTGAAAAAAGGCATAATTTCAGATAACATTTTTTTTTTTAAAAAGTCAATATTTCAAAAACTATAAAAGATACACGAAACTTTATGAGACATAAACTATGTAATTTTACAAGACCTTTATTTTAAGTTATATAAACTTTTTGCAATATTTTTCGAATTATAATCAAAAACCTAATCCTTAGGATTTTTTCACGGTAAGCTCCTAAAATTTTTTTTTTCTTTTGATTTGGTCTGCAAGTTTTGAGTAATTTGGAATTTAACTGAATAAAATAAATGATTTATAATACAAAAACACAAAAATCACAATAATAAAATTTTTTTTTTGATTGTTCAGGTACGAAAATATATTCATTTTCCATATTCTTGTACTTAAAACACGGGCTTGAATGACAGAAACCATATGATAACATGATCTTTATTAAACTTGGGATAACAAAAATAAAACTCTACCTTGAGCTCCAAAAAAGAATACGCCGCGCGTTTATGGCCGATTATCTTAAAAACTATCAAATTTTTGACAAAAGTGATAGGACTTACTTTTACAGCTAATTAACTGCTCCTCATTTTCGTCTAAACATGAATTGAATAAGTGTCATATTTGGGGAGATATCGGCTAAAATAGTAAAAAAAAACTGAAGGCCATTTTTAGGCCCTTCCCTATCTATGATATTTTCGGAGGTCAATGGGCACATTAACACCTGCAAATTTAAATAGTTATTTTCCTAACAAGTGCGCAAAGTGATACTAGCAGTGATACAAGCAGTCAAGTGCGGAAAAGTCACTTTGCGCAAGCGCTAGGAACAAAATTTTTCCTACGAGGGTCAGATAATACCAATATAAAAGCAATGTATATTTTTTAAATTATGTTTAATCTGAAAGAACTACTGCAACATATGTATAAATGGGAATTATTTGTTGATAACATTTACAACAAAAGAACAGTAATTTCATTTAGCGGGTGGCTTATGGAAGCGCTTATTGTACGGCTTGATGAAGGTTGACTTAGCTCAGGAGGGGAGTTGTTCATGGTCAATATTTTATTCGACATATCCTTTTTCTGATTTGTGGATTCATCAATGTAGCTCTTAGCTACAGCCGTTGATTTCCAGCCCCCAAGTCGCTTGACATTGGTAATTCCTTCTCCAGAATCCGTTAACATAGTCGCAGAGGATCGACGAAAACTGTGTCCAGTGTACTCTTCTGGATTTTTTAATTTTAGGTATGCAGCAATTTCTGAAGGCATTTTACCTATTGAATTTATTCCCACACATTGCGTACTGCATGCTCCTTGTTTATACTGGACAAAAAAACGTCTGTGTGGGGTATGTGGTTTTCGCAAATTTGCATATTTACGGTACAATTGCAGATAAAGTCCGTTATTTGTTTCATCGGACACTACAAAGATTCTGGGAGTGTTATTTTTACTGTCAGGAATTTTCACCACTATCAAATTTTCATTATCCTGTATGGCATCAATCATTATTTTTGTAAGTTCATCTCTCCTACAAGCACCGGCTAATCCAAAAATTGTAGCAACTTTTATTAGAAGGTAAATATTATCAGGTGCTTCTTTCATGAATCTTGAAACTTCTTTTTGCTGAAAGTTTTTGATTTTTTTGACCGGTATCCCACGTTTTGGTGTTTAAGTATTGATGTTAGCTTGAAATATGAACTTAAATCAAAGTTCCTTTTCACTTTGAGGACACATTTTAACATAGAGTACTTACTCCATAAAGTATTAGGTTTATATGTTTTTGCAAATCCGCAAAATAGGCCAAAAACACTTCTCCTTTAATACTTTTTGTCCCCTTGCTGGAGCACCAGTTTTCGAAATGACTATATTGATTCTAATATTTTTCACGAGATTTTGCTGGAAATAAATTCAAACTTACGGTATTTGCTGCATCCAGGATAGAATCTGGTAGCTTCTCATCGGAACTACTCATTTTAAATAATTATTTTTGTCGGATTTTTATTTAATTAAAAGATACTATGACGCCTTTTCATTAAAAATGCTTGTTTGTATTGAAATTCATTTGTACAATTGCTTCTTCATATGGAAACGAAGAAAAAATCGGACATGTGTTAAAATCACCAAGATTACATATTGTTGCTTGACTTGTCATAATCATTTATTAATATTATACAGGGTAATTTAAAAAATGTTTTTTTTGTGTTTTAGTTAAAATATTGAAATTACGAAGTAACAAACAAAAAAGAGAATAAACTAAAACTTACAATGGCTTCGTATATTGCATGAAATAGCCTACAATTACTAAAATACATATAAATCTTGCTTACCTGTAAGATTTTAGAGTAGCAACTTTGCGCACTCAAATGCGTGCGGAAAAGTGGACTTTTCCGCACGTTCGTAGGAAAAGAAAATTGTAACAGCCCAACCTGATCTTTGGGTCTACACCTTTATTTATGGGACTGATAGTTAACTATAATAATCCATTGTTATACTCGCTAAATTTGCTCGGAAATTATCTTACAAAAGAAAAAATAATTTTAGGAGTATCTTAAGGATGGTAATACAGCTTTATAGCCATAAGCCTTTTAACGCCCCCACAATAATATAGTATGAAAACCATGTTTTTGTATATAACACCATCAGAGAAAAAATTGTCGGCAAAATATTTTCATTGTATAAAAGTTTGTTTGTTGGAAATTTCGTGAATGACATTTACAAAAATGTCATGAACGAAATTTCCATAAATGTAACAAACTCGAAAAAAACAAGTGAAATATTTTGTCTAAAAATGTTTTTTTTCGATTGATATTCGACAAGACTATTTCATGAGAAAACTAGCCAAATTTTAGCTAGAAACAAAGTGTTTATTGTCAGACTGACAAAAGTTTTTTTCTTTAACCTAACAAAATTTTGTTGCTGAGAAACTATCAAGTTGGTTTCGTCCAGGTAAGTGCAGGTAACAGTTTTGTCAGTGTAAAACACTTTAGCAAGATAGTTTAATAAAAAATGGCAGATTTTGTCTTTCACTACGTCGCGTTGCCTTCATTGTCCCCTCCGATCATCATATGTGTCCTGGGCAATTGAAACAGTTAAAGGCAGCTGCTTTAAGTTTTCAATAATAATAGTTGAAAATTTGCGTGTAAAAGTAAACCCTAGATTTAAAAATAATAAATTAGGCATTCTTTGAAAAATTGCTAATGGCGATATTTCTTGCTTTAACAGAAAGGTTAATAACAAATAATACTATCTTTTTGGGAAACCGCCAGCCAACCCTATCATCTGATAACCACATAAGTGCATAAAAAATAAATAGTCCACCATCTTAGGCGGACACGTTAAATTTAGCTAACCCTGTATGGTCTTCTAAATTTAACGTGTATGCAAAATTTCAGCTGAATCGGTTAAGGATAATTGCATGTTTTGAAACAATAGTTTACCCAATTTTACTTAAATCGATATTATAGAGGTTTAGTTTCAACGAAAATCACTAATAAATTAGCAATTTGGAAATTAGAGATGGAATTACAACTTTGTATTTAAAAAATTCCACAGTCTAAGGAGAATAAACACAATTTGTACAATTCCATGCTACGTTTTGAATTTTAGTCAAATTAGTAAATTAAATATAAAGCGGAAATATTTTTAAGCGCCACAAGTTTTTTTTGGAAGGGGAAAAACAAAATTAAAGTTTTTTCTGCCAAATTTAAATTAAATAATTTAAATAATGGGTATTTTTTGGTTGATTCACAGTTTCTTTCTTTTTTCCCCCCCTTTACAAAAGTGGGATTGGCAGTTAAAGGGCCACTTTTATTTTAAAAAGAAATTTTGTAAAGTAAATAGATTAATAAATAAAATAGGATTTTTAAAAAATGTTTCTGTTTCTAAAGGTTATAAAATTTTTAAAGCATGGCACATAAATTTTTTAAATTCCTGCAAAATTTTAGTACATAACTAGGTATTCTTAGTAATTACATAAATTAACTACTAATTATTTTTTGTGAGGAATTTAATTTATGAGGATTCAAAAAAAAATGTATTAATTTAATTATAAAAGATTTAAATTAATATTTTAATAAAAATTGGATAACAGTTTGTTTGCATTTTTAGTAATTAAAATGAATGGCAATGTAATGAATTTAGGTTCCGTTATTTTTCAAAAATTTTATCAAAATAATTGCAGCCAGAGTGGTACTCCTAAAAAGTTAGAAGTGTTTTAAAATTGCGTGATTGCTAATAGGCTAGTTTGCAAACCAAAACATTAATTTTATTTTATGACATATAACATTTAATAAAAACAATTTATTTTATAAACACGCTTGGAAACATACCACTAAAGGTGTTTTTTTTAGTTTGATAGAATTTAAGGCAACAACTGTAAGACTTACTGTCAATCTAACTGTCCATAATATTTATTTCTAGTAACTTTGGCAAATCATCATAAAAGTTTCACGGTGTTCCAAATTCTTCAAATTTACTTTGAAAATCAGTCATCAGTTCCCAAACGCATAAAAGACTTCGTGAATTTTGGGGGCCACATATCGTCATTTAAGCTATTTATTCGTCTACTGTGGATGATTTCATACCAATATTCTTTAACGATGTGAAAACACCACTGCTCAAAGAAAGGGCGTAATGAAAAAAAATTTTTCCGCTGTACGTAAAAGTGTGAAAGAGAATCCAAAGTTTCCATTCGTCGTCGGTCGCAACAAGTTGGGTTCTGTCCTTGACAACCTGGAAAATTTTGGGGAAAGACCCTTAATTAAACACGGTCAAATAAAGCCGCAAGATCATGGGCCCTCGTTTTCCTAACTGGGCTTAGGACAGTTGGAAGGTGACCCGTTGTTTTTGAAAATTCTGTTTGCGAGAGGCTTATTTTTGGCTTTTTGGATTTTGTAAAAAAATAAAACAAAATTTCAGACTCCATTACATTTAGAAAAAGTGACCGTTTTGGTGTGGTTTAATGCTAATGGGTCATCAGACCTTATTTTTATTTAAATGAAGCTGAAATAACGTTACGGTCAATTTGGGGAACGTTACCGAACAATGTTAATAAATATTTGTTTTAAAATTGGATGATATTGATCCAACGAGATGTGGATGCAACAGGATGGCGCCATGTCACACGGCGAACGAAACTATCGCCTTGTTGCCAAAAAACCCTTGGGCCCGTTACCTATTCCCCCCAGATCCTGTGATGTGACGCCCCTAGATTAGTCATTAGTGTATGTTGATAAACCAGCAACGATAGAAGCCTTGGGAAACCAACAATATTCGTGTTATTCATGACATACGAAAAGTGTTTAAAAAAAGTCACTCAAAATTTTATGAAAAATACGCTATCTTTTAGATAGCCGTGGTGCAATGCCGCAAATAATTTTAAACGTTAAGGGAATAAATTTTTTTTAAGTAGCTTATGTTTTTTAATCACAAAATTTTTATTTTTTTATTTTTGTTTGATTAAAGTTCTATCATCTTTAAAAAAACACCCCTTTTTTAAAAAAAAATTTTTAATTTTAAGCTTAAATTTTTTCTTTGGAAAATTAAAAAAGTTTAATGCCAGGTTTTTTCTTTTAAAAATGCATTTTTTTGGTCAGTTTTATGTAATTTAGGGGGCCCCAAAATCTTGCATTTTTTTTTACTTTTAAAAAATGATAATTTAAAAAAGTTTTTAAAATTTTCCATCTTTTAAAGGGATGGTTAAAGAGGGTTTTCTGTTGGTTTTTGGTCTGGTGGTTTGGGTTTAAAAAAAAGATACACATTTAAATTTTTTTTACAAAAATTCATTATAAAACAGATTCCGACACTGCCAAATTAGATTTTTAAACAATACCCACAACAATGTATGTAAAAACTCAATTTTTTACAGCAATTAGCCTTTGTTTTTTTTTAAGTAAATTAAAGTTTTAAAAATCTTTTAAAAAAAGTTGGGATAATAAGGGAATTTTAATTTCCCTTTTTTTATTTTTTTTTCCTTTTCAAATAAATTTTAAAAGTTTTTGTTACCTTAATCCTATATTTTCCCTTAAAAGGTTTTTTTTTTTTTCTTAAAAAATTTTAAAATTTGCAATTTATTTAACTTTCTAAGATTTTGTGATTACGTATACATAAACTTTGAATATAGGGTTTCATTTTGTTTTAAATAAAAGAGGTAAACTTTCTTTAAGTCATAATACCTATTTTACATAATAAAGCATGGATAATCCTTTTCTGCTTTTCCTTTTTGGGCCTATATTTATGAAAAAAATTTATTTTTAAAGCAATTTGGGAATCTCAATTAAGAATTTTTGTACCAAAATAAATATATTTTTATTCTGCGGTAAAGCGTTTGCCCAACGGGCCTAATTTGGGAAGGATTAAATAAGGTAATTTTTATTTACGTGTTCTCAAACAAGTTATGTTAATTTAAGTTAATTGAATTTTTATGGAAAAATTAAAAAAATTTTAAATATTTTTGGGCCTAAAAGACATTACTTTATAGCTTAGAATATTTTTGGATGCAAGTAGTCTTCTTTTTTTCTTCCTTTCTTCTTAAATTTAATTTTCTATATTTGGAATAAGCGGGCTGGGACGGACCCTTCAAAAAGGAATCAATTCACGGATCTGGACAGTCGTATAGAAATCAAATCACCAATAGAATCACAATTTCTTTCTTTAAGGAAAAAAGGAATTGTGATTCGTAATTTTTAATAACGAACGGTAACTACGATACGAATGATACTACATAACCAGATGATTAATAAAGCCTCATTTTAGATGGCTGTAAATCTTAAAATTAGTTTCTGATATAAATATATTCTTCAAATTTAAATATGTTATTTCTGAGATCAACATAAATTTTATTGATGAAATTTTTGGGAAAAGTTTCAAGATAAATAATTTCTCTGTTACGAAATATAAACATGTATTAAAGTTTTACAAAAATTTTTTGGATGAGACCCTAAATAAAAATAAATGACCCTTTAAAAAAATCCCTCGGGGTTTCTCAAGGATAACAAAAATTATAAAGGTCGCAACAAACCTTTAACATAAATGCAACTTGTATCCTTTTTTTAGAAAACCCACAACTAACCACAACTAGATTAGATTAGATTAGATTATTTGGCGGAGATGGAAAAAAATGACCTCCACCACTCAACCTTACCAGATTTATTGTGGTTTCTCCTATCGTTCTTTAGAGCACCTTGTCCAAGCCCGTCTTCTTAACTAGACTCCAGGTCTCGACACTGGCCACTCCATATAACTTCCGGGTTTTTTGGCTTCCCTTCCCAACCCTAGTAAACCTAAGCCTGCATAGTGCTTCGCAATGGCACCACACATGTAAGGCTGTTTTTCAGCCCCCTGGCAGAACCTACCAGGCTATCCTCCCCCAGGTTTATTTTTTCCAGGTGCTTGGAGTTTACAATGACCTGTTAGTTGATACCGTTATCCTACGACCTTACGGCTGTTCAGTAGGTCCCATGTAAACTTGGCCGAGCAGGTCTTAATGAACTGCTTTCCCTGTCGTTGTCCCAGTGTTTGTACCCACCAGCTTTGAAACTGTCTTCTACCCAACTCTTAATAGATGCTTTGAAGAGACCTGCCGAGATACCCAGAATGGCTCCGGGCCTATCTTTTCCCGCTATTCTTTGGCTGGTCGTCCACCACAATAACCCACTCTTATTACAAAAAAAATGTTCCATTTAAATTTGTTTCCCGGAAATAAAAAAAACATATTTTAGTTAAAAATCACATGTTAGGTGTTTTCCTTATTTCAAGATCTTAATAGGGATTTTTAAATTCTTTATCTTAATTTCCGAAAATAAGGTAATGCTGATTAAGAATCTTAGGTAAAAATTGGAAAATAAAAATAAAAATTTAAAATTGGGTTTTAGCAATTATAAACGTGCTCGCCCACTGGGGCGACGAGGCGCGACGTGATGTGATGCGACGTGACCGACGCGACAGGATTGCCCCCCCTAGGTGACGCGACGCGACTCGGCGCGGCGCGAATTTTCCCCAAAATGTGGCAGTCGGTTGCGAGTTTTCTAGGCTCATCGAACGAAGATATTTTTGTATTTGGAGTAATTGTTATGGAAAAGGGAAAAAAAAAAAAGGAGGTTTGGGTACATGAAATTAAAAACGAGAAATGCGTGTGGAAAATTATATCACCATTTCCGATTTGAAAAAAAGATGCAAAATTTTTTTTTTAAATACTTTCGCATGTCGGAAGAGAAGTTGTTTAAATTCAGTTTAATACAAGTCTTGTTCCTTCTACAAGTCTGAAACCCAGACTGGTTGGATATATTCCCTAGCTCATTTTCGGTTGCCCAAATAATGCCTTCTTTTTGTGATTCAATTTGGTATGGTAGGCTGTTTCTTCCCCCTCGTCCCACATTCTGCAACTTGGGACCCCATTTATGACCCTATCTTGTGTAGGGGGCCCTTGGGGTTTCGTGCCTTGTTAGCAACCCCTGTTGGAAGTCTTTTCCTACTTTGTCTTAGTTCTTCCTTTTTATTTTGGATGGGCCCCTTATGAAGCTTTTTCCTGTCTAATTCATGGTAAACATATTCACAGAGGGAAATTATTTGTAGAACCTCGACAAATCCCTAGGCCATAATGAATGAAAAACAATTTATTTAGCCACGCAAAAAAAAAAACAAAATACTATTATGTCAGATTTACCGCACCAATGAAAATAGACAAAATCGATACGTAAACAATCAAGGAAGAAGGTTGGAACCCAATACTGTAGAACAAAATTTCCAGGCGTGCAGGGCAGCGGAAATAGGGGTTGGCCCTGCGGAATTTGCGCAATGAATAGTAAGTCGGGCCGGATTTCCATAATTCTTTGTTACTATCTATAAAATTGACATCATCAAATGTCAAATTCCAACATCCACTTTTTTTTTTTTTTTTTTTTGCACAAAATTTTATTATTAAAGGATACTACTATAGAATATTTAAAATTTTGTGTAATATTAGATTTTATATCATCTGATATAATATGGAAAGAATAGATGGCCCATTTACTGCCTTCTATTTAAATGGTCGATTTTTTGGGAGTTTTGTTTTTTAAAAAATTTTTTTAAAAAATTAAAAACTTTTTTAAAATAAATTTAAACATTGTATGATAGTTTTATGTACTTATCCCAATTTTGTGATAAAAGAAGGACGAAATAGTGTAAATGAGTTTAATCTAATCCTGTTTTTTACATTAAAAAGTAAAATTTTTATTACGGTTTTTTTTGGCATATACTTATAAAAAATTCATGAGATAGAATCACAGTGGTTAAAAATGTTTAAACCTTTTGGGACCTGGTACCTTTTAACAGTACCGAAATTTATGTTTTACGGTATGTCAGCTTAAAAATTTGATAATGAAGATTAAGAAACCAAAAATCAAATTTTTTTTTTAAAAAAATGGTATTGCCGAAAGTTCCTCCTCCCGATTTTGATCAAATTTGGTATAGGGGTTTTTTTGGGGCGCTGATTACAAATCTAAAAAAAATCTTTTCGGCAACGTTTCTTTCAGATCTTCATCATCAAAGTTGAAAATTAAACTAACCTCTTTTCCTATATTCTCCCTTTTTTCTGTACACAATTCTTGTTTTTACTCTAAAGTGGCACACGATATTTTATAAACACCTTTTAAAACCTTGTATTTTTTTTTTTTACATTTTTTTCCATCAAATTGCGAACTTTTAAGTTCAAAAGAAAAAAAAAATTTTTTTAAAAAGGGTTTGGAAAATTTTTTGAATTTATGTAAAAATCAGAATTTTTGCAAAAAAAGGAGGAATATTAAAAAAGGTTGTTTGATTTTCAATTTTGATTATAATATCTCAAAACAAAATTGCCGAATTTTTTTTATTTGTAATCAGCGCCCCAAAACCGTACCAAAAGTACCCTTTATGCAATTAGGGACCTGTTTTATTAAAATTTGTCTGGTCGCCCTAATCAATAATTTTGATCCTTTAAAAAAATCCAAATTATTAAAGAAATAAAGATATACCTAAATGTAAACCTTTTTCTTTTTAATAACCACAGAAATAAAAACATTGTGGAAATCATATAAAAGATAGTTAAGATTGCCTTATTTTCTCATAATATTTCCTTAAATTTTCATTTTCTATAATTTTAATTGAAATTTTTTATTTATTCGGTTACCTAACGTTACGTCTTATCACCTAATTTAAATATAAAAAATACTTACCTAAAAATTTAAAAAAACTATATTACCCTTATTTCAAGACAAAACCATACAACCTCTAGTCATTTTTTGATATTATAATAACAAACAATAAAAAAAAATTAAAGTCACAATTTAATAAACATAATCACTAAAAAAAAGGTTTTGATCAATCCAAAAAAAGGGAATCCGGTCTCATAAAATTATAATGTGTTGGCTAACTTCACACTGATTTATCAGTGTGTAAGTAAAAACATTAAAAATTTTTAAATTTTGTTAGGCGCAGAATCGGCAGGGCCAACTCGCGTTATTTTCATACTGGGCTGGACATTTTTTTTTCGAATGGGCCATAGCATTGGGCTTCCATACACCTTTAAACTTCCTTGTAAACAATCTGTATTTATATGCGATCTAATCCAGTCCTTTTGCAGTCCCTTTTTTATATATGTTTTCATATAAATATTGGACTGGCTCTCTTATACGGACTTGTGAATTTAAAATTGACCGGGGAAGTCCCCGAATTTATGTGTATTTTGTTTGTTTAAAAAATTGGATAATACCCAATTGTTTAGACGGACTTCTGATTAATATATTACAACCACTCTTTTTTTAATGTTTAGATAACATTTGAAAAAAAAATTATCTTAATGCCTTCCGACATAAATATCAAAGTTACAACTTAAAAGAGGAAAACCTAATTTATTATTATTTTTGACACTTTATAAAAAAAATTTTTTTAAAATTTTGTACCAAATATGCAGTTTTTTTTTTTAGGTTTTTACTTTAATTTTGTTTTGTATTCCCTTTAACTCAGGGTAAGTAATAAAATACGTGGTGGAAAAGTAAATATTTTATATTTTTTTAAATTTTTTTGCTCGTTTGTAATATTGGTTGTGTGTTTTTTTTGTTTAGTCCGTTGGATTATTTTTTTTTTTAATTTAAATATA
>JAHBCN010003990.1:0-68873 GCA_019359885.1 Listronotus oregonensis
TTTGCAGGCTATTTATGACTAAAAAAAACCCCTTTTTAACTAACAATAAAACATTTTTATTACCTGACACGGGTAAACCACGGCATGTAAGCCACTGTCCCAAGTCCCGGAAATGTCGGAAATTTGCAGTTACTATTTCTGCCAGTATTTTTACATTCAACTACACAACAACTATTATGCATCATTTTTAATATTTTATCTAATTGTTTACATTTAAATCAAGCATGATTTAACAAAAATTTGACCACAGCAAGTGCTGCAATCGATTCAGCTGTCCCCACCATACACTCCGCTCCCTGTCAATAACTTATCTTTCTATCCCCTAACAATACTTAATATGGATGCCCTTGTGGATAGTTCCTTAACAATAATTTAGTTTTGATATAGATTTTTTTCTATTAGATACACCATCTGCATACGAACCACCAAATTTTGAAGCTACAAGAGAACCAAAGTGTTTAAAAATACATTCAAATGAAATATATCATTTAGGGAGTGTAAATACCGGTTTTCATAAGATCACTTCATGGGGAAGAGGAAAGAACGTAAGTTTAATGCTGTTTAGTATTAATAAAATTACTTCTTTTCATAAATTAAATTTTATAGGCATTAGTGGAAAATTATTCGGTTTTAAAGTTAGGCAGCAAACGATATAATCAAAAAAAAAAAAAAATTAGTACCCTTAAAAATAATAAAATAAAGGCGTGCGTCCCATGTTTATTGTCCCCTAGTAGTATGCTTGTATTCAGGATGACAGTATAATTGGACGCCCTTACTCGGGATTTTAATTACTGTTTTTAGATTTCGAAAAATTTATTTTTTATTTTTTTAATGTTAGAATATAAAGAAAATTCTATAAAATTAACTACTTGAAGATTATCGCATATGTTGGTTTCTAATTGAAAGGAGCACCCGCACTTTGCACTGGGGAGGTGACACGTGTGCTATTTGAATAATTCGATGACCGCTGGTTTAGGCGTGTGGGACCATGGGATTGGCCTGCGAAGTCACCTTATCTTACACGACTTAATTTTTATTTTTGGGGGGTTATTTGAAAGAAATGGTATTCAAGACACCGGTAAACAGTAAAGAAGGACTAAGTCAATTGCATTGGTCAACTAAATTCTTCCGAAGTACATGCAGTGACAAAACATGTTATACAACAAAGAGTTTTGATATGTTTAGAAGGCAATGGAAATTATTTTGAAAATTTGTTGTAAATTAATTATAATCTTATTATTTAAATATTAAAACTTAAGCGTTATCCTCATTGTTATTAATGTTTATTTAAATATTTTTTAGTTGTGGTAAACTTGGATCATTCTTAAGTTGTGAACCAAATTGTATAAAGTTATTTTGTATTCGCACACATTTTCTTTTTTCTATTCGTCGTAAATTAGGGTACATTTCGTTGAACGTTCTGCATGTTATTGCTATAATTTTGACACATTGTCCATAATTAATAAATAGATTCATCAAAACTTTATTTAAATATTTATTTCTCTCTATTTCAGTTATTTTCGAGTCACTATTTAAAAAAAAACGCGCAAATGTATCCCCACTAACGCACTAACTAATTGTCAACATTTTCTTAATAATATGTTTCATCCTGACATTTTATTCGGATGATTTTAATATTTAAATATTCGTATTTCCGAAGATCTTCATATTCGGAATATCATTCGACATATAACATTGACCGATCAACGTCAGTCGATATTTGATATATTGCGCCGACCGCCGACCGTCGACTTACCCCGAAGTCGAAGCGTTTGTTTCGAAATAACGAATTATTCCGGATAAATCAGTTGTCGGAAGATAAAAAATGAATTATTTTGTTTCGGCTTTTAATTTCAGTCGACTATTTTAGTTATTGGGTTGATGTTGTGTTCGCATACGTATTCTTGTACATTTTAAATTTGTTTTGCTGTTATTGGTGGTGCGGCGGAAGTTTTGTTTTTGTTTTAATTCGTAATTATTGGTGTGGTGTATAGAATAGTATACAATGACCGCCAAAAAAGTCGACATTTTTTGTAAAATTTCTATTCTTGATATGAATGAACCGCGAATCGAATGAACTATCATCCGAAAAGTAGCGGTAATATACCCCAGCTGATTGGAATACGAATATTCGAATATCCGAAAGAAATATTCGAATCATTTGAAACATTTCTATATTCGAATATCATTTGGAAGATTATTCGAAAGGATCCATCACTACATTTTATAGCCATTTAAGGCAAACATTCCAAAATTATCCAATTCTTACAGAAACTTGCTTTTATCTCCGAAACCTTACTATTTAGGTATAGGAACATAATATGTCATTTGCAAGAGATTTTATTTGTCATTTATAATATGTCATAATATACAGGGCGTTCCAAAAAAATGCACTTTTCTTTATTTTCGTATATCGCGGTAAAATCACTAATTTTGACAAACCCTGTATAATGTAAAACGCATTTTCTTACTCAAAAGTAATATATAAGAACTACCTAAATTACCTCCAAAATTTTAAACGCCTGAAGTACCATAAATATAGTATATATATACAAAATATATATATATATATATATATATATATATATATATATATATATATATATATATATATATATATATATATATATATATATATATATATATATATATATATATATATATATATATAAAAAAGGGGGGGAAAAACCCCAAAAAAAGGAAGGTTGCTGTCAAATGGTTTACCAAACATCGTGAAAGGAATTTGCCAGACACAGGAGATATGGTTAAAGACAAGGCTTTTAGATTTACAAAAAATTTAAAACGAAAATAAAAAATTTAATGCAAGCGATGGGTGGCTCCAAAATTCAAATGACGCTATGGTGTAATATTGCTTAAAATTGCATAAAAAAAGTTGCCTTCGCAACCTAAACTTGTAAATCCCTTTATTGGACACTTGAGAAATATCTTTCAACAGTTTGGTCTTACTGAACATCAAATCTATAACGCAGATGAGACCGGATTATATTGGAAGCTGTTGCCCGATAAAATTATGTTAAAAATTTAAAAAAAAAAACACGGCGCCTGGTCTAAAAATAGCTTAACAAAGAATAACTCTTTTGGGGTGCACAAATGCCACAGGCACAGCTTCCACAGGTTCACACAAACTACTGCCTCTCTTTTTAGTTAAATAAACAGATGCGTTAATGTAATTTTTCTTTAATTTTAATTTTTTTTAATATAATCTCCATAATGTGAACATTTCGATAAAGCGAACTAGTCCAAAATTTTTTTAGTTCACGTTAACGCGAGTCTACTGTATATATATATATATATATATATATATATATATATATATATATATATATATATATATATATATATATATATATATATATATATATATATATAAAATTTTTCAGTATGTCCACGGAAATGGTGTTGAAGGGGAAAAAAAATTTTTTTTTTTTGGGTTTTATCAAAAAAAAACTACTTTTTTATAAAAAATTTTGCTACTTTTGGGGGTAAGATTGGGGTAGAAACATTTAACATATTTTATACGCGGTGTTCAAAAAATTAAAAAAACTTAAAATGCTACAAGTAAAGTGCATTTATTTAAGAAGATATGGAAATAAGTTACTAGGAAAAGTTGTTCAAAATTAAAAGGTAGTATCTAATACCAAGTTTTGAAAAAATCGGCCCACTTTTATTTATTTGTGATTAAATTTATTTTAATATCAATTTAAATTTTTATTATTAATTCTATCAATTTTTTTGAGGTTAAGTAAGCATTTAAAGCTGACGATACTGCGGCTAATGAATTATAAAAGCGGTGTGTCAATAAAGCTTGTCACTATCAACGCCTACTACAACAATAATGAGTTGTTAATTTGGAGTTAGTTAATTAATATTAAAATAATTTTTATCACAAATTAATAAAAGTAGGCGATTTTTTTGAAAATTGGTATTAGAGACTCCCTTTTAATTTTGAACAATTTTTCCTAGTAACTTATTTCCATATCTTCTTAAATAAATGCACTTTACTCCTGTACCATTTTAAGTTTTTTTAATTTTCTGAACATCGCTTATAAACTATGATAAATGTTTCTATTCCAATCTTACTCTTAGAAGTAGCAAAATTTTTTTATCAGGTGTAGCTTTTTTCGATAAAATCAAAAATAAAAAAGTTTTTCCTCTTCAACACCTTTTCCGTGGACATACTTTTATATATATATATATATATATATATATATATATATATATATATATATATATATATATATATATATATATATATATATATATATATATAAAAATTTAATTACTAAATGCGGGCCCAAAAGAAAATTAAAAGAAAAAAAAAATTTTAAGCTTCTTAGAAATGGCCGCTTATTGCTTTCAAGGGAAAAATTTTTTGTTTTCAAGATTTTCGTATCTGTGATAATAAGGGTGGGGGAGCTGGTAAATAAATTATTTTTAAAATTGCTTTAACTTCCGAACCCATTATCCAAATTTACTTAACTTGAGTTTGTTTGACAGAGAATCTTAAACTTATTAAAAAATCTATTTTAGTGATGGCCGCTAGTTCTTATCTTTTTTTCCAGGGGGCGCTGTTCGTAAAAGTTTCAGTTTTTTCAAAATTTTCTTAAAAAAATTAAATTGTGCGGCATACTTTTTTTACGGCAGTTTTAAAGAGTATAAAAATGGCTAAATTTTGGCGAAATCCGCATTCTGATATCTTTATTCGTTTTTGAGTTATTTTCAAATAACCTATTTTTTCTTCGAAAATTAATGTTAGCCATTAAACAAATGCTTTTTTCTGCGTAAAGTCTTAGCTAAGTAGGCCTTAAAAACAATAAAATACTTTTATTTTTCTTTAAAATTTTTATTTTTATTTCAAACATAAAGAAATAAAATTAATACTTCATTTAGCAAAAACCATTCCTTACTTTGATCTAGATTGCCATGGAAACAAACTTTCGTCAATCTAGCATACTCATGGCTATTAAATAGTTAAAAATTTTTTATCATAACATTATTTTTAACAATTTCACATTTCTACAACAGTTTATAATTTGTCCAGATTTGTAATTTTCTTTTTAATTGTTTATTAACTGAATTAATAAAAATGTCTTATTCACTGCGGAAGCCTATGACATGTTAGCCGTTTATTTCCAGTGTTTTGAAAATGCTTGTTTAGCTGAACGAAAATATGCTGTAACTATCCCGATAGAAGGCATTTTGAAGAAAAGTATTTACCCGTTTGTCTAGATGTTTGCGCGAAACAGGACGGGTGCATCCTATTTCAGCGCCTAGAAGATATCGGCGAATTAGAAATAAAGACAATATTATCAATGTACTTGCATATGTTCAGATCAATCCACATATAAGCACCAGAATAATAGCTTTGGAACTGGGAATTAGTAAAACGTCGGTGCATCGAATTTTAATAGACCATAAACTACACCCATATCATATTGTATTGCATCAGGCTCTTTCGGAAACTGATTTTGACAGAAGATTAGACCACTGTTACTGGTTAAGAACTATGGTCGACGAAGATCCCCATTTTTTGTCCCGCATACTATGGACTGACGAAGCTACGTTCACGAGCACTGGAGGTGTCAATTTGCAAAATATGCATTATTGGTCGGTAGATAATCCTCACTGGATGAGTAAGTAGATCATCAAAATCGATGGAGTGTGAATGTGTGGTGTGGCATTTTGGTGATCATTATTGACCGTTTATTTTTGATGGTTTTTAAACAGAGATTTATTTAAACTTTTTAACAAACGTCTTACGGCTCTTTTAGAAAACGTTCCTCTAAAAACAAGAATAAACATGTGGTTTCAACATGATGGATGTCCGGCACACTTTTCTCAGAGAGTAACTTTTTAGACCAGAATCACACAAATCGTCGGATAGGAAGGGAAAGTTTGTTTCCATGGCCAGCTAGATCCCCAGACCTTACTGTGCTCGATTTTTATTTATGGGGAAGAGAAAAGACATTGTTTTTCAGAACGTCCTCTACCCCAGAAAATATGATTTAAAGGATTCAAAATGCTATTGCTAAATTCCAAGACCTGAAATTGAAGCAGCCGTATTAAGCACCCACCGTAGGCTAAATCGTTGCATTAAAATAATGGAAAGCATTTTGACATTTGTAAAGACATTTTCGGTTTTTTCTCTTTTTAAACAATAATGTGTTTTATCATCATTTCTGTTTAATAGTGTTAGTGTTCAAATAGTGTTCTTATATTATCTTGCTGTTAGCACGTTTTCTTTTAAATGCGGTAAGTTTTAAATAAAAATACAAGTATTTTATTGTTTCCAAGGCCTACTTAGCTTAGACTTTACGCAGAAAAAAGCATTTGTTTAATGGCTAACATTAATTTTTGAAGAAAAAATAGGTTATTTGAAAATAACTCGAAAAAGAATAAAGATATCAGAACGCGGATTTCGCCAAAATTTAGCCATTTTTATACTCTTTAAAACTGCTGTAAAAAAAGTATGCCGTACCATTTAATTTTTTTAAGAAAATTTGAATAAACTGAAACTTTTACGAACAGCGCCCTCTGGAAAAAAAGATAAGAACTAGCGGCCATCACTTAAATAATTTTTTAATAAGCTTAAGATTCTCTGTCAAACGAACTCAAAGTTGAGTAAATTTGGATAATGGGTACGGAAGTTAAAGCAATTTTAAAAATAATTTATTTACCAGCTCCCCCACCCTTATTATCAGAGATACGAAAAAAATTATAAAGCAAACTGACGCAGAATTGGATGAACTTTTTATTCCCGTTCTCAAAATAGTACCTTAATAAACAATTTTTTAGAAAATTTCAAATATTTTGTTTTGTCTTAGCAGTTACGCATCTAGCGGCCATTCTAAAAGCTTTAAAATATTTTCGTTTAATTTCCTTTGCATTAGTATTTAATTTGTTGTCCGTATTAGTAGTACATCTTTCCACCCTAGGACTCTTATATACTATGATATATATATATATATATATATATCGCATATATTATATGATACTATATATATATATATATGGATTTTCGCAAATGTTGTCTAAAAGTTTGGCCGTATTAATAGTCTAATCCTGGTTGCCGAATTGCAAGTCCGTCTTCTTAACTATTCATCTACGTATAAAATAAGCTTAAGAAAAATACTTTAAGCATCATGGTCCTAGGCAAATTATGAAAAGTATTCACCCTTCGAAAAAATAGTTAACGCTTTTGACGAAAACCTAATTTTTATTTTAAAATATACCCAATAATGCGGATTATATTTTTATTTAAATAATAAATGCTTTATTGTTTACGTTTAAGTATACTTAAGATCGTTTTTTCTTAGTAGGATTATTTTTGTCATTATTTTAAAAAATATAAATATTAAATAAAAGTTGTTTTATATTCCTCTTTAACGATTTTGTATATCCTGCAAACTGTAAAAATTTTCTTTTAAAATATAAATTAAACAGTATACCACATTTTTTTGTGGATTTTTTGGTCATATAGTAATATAAAGGCAAATTTAAAAATATATTGTTTTGCAATTTTGCTTGACATATTAGAAGATACCTTTTTAGTAATACTATACCAAGTGGAATATGCAAGAAAAAAATACAGTTTATGGTAAGGAAAAAAAATTCGTTCCTGTGCATCAAGTAGGTATAAAAGCAAGTTTCTGGTTTAGTTCTAAGATCATGCTATTTTTAAGTTTATTTTTTTATTAGTTCAGTGAGTCTTTATCATCCATGCCAGCTTCATCTGCGTTGATGCAGGTTAACATTGACGATTTAGAATGTAGCATTGAAGCTGAAGATGACCATGGATCAGCAAAGAAGATAAAAAGGAAAAAGGATGGTAATTATGTTTTTTCACCACCATTTTTATTATTCCCTTCTTTACTTTTTGTATTTTTTTAAATTAGATTATATGTGCGGCTGTGGTCCTAATAAGGCTTAAATTTATATTTTATGTGTGCAGTTATTAGATGGGGAAGCGCTAAACGATTGTGCGCGCCAAGTTGCCACTGCTTGCAATATTATTAGAAAGTGGCGGCCCGTGCTTTGGTATATCGAGGGGCTATTTAAAAGAAATTGTTGTTTAAAATATTAATTTTTATGTTTAATTTTATGTATAGACATAAAAATATGTCATCTGCAGCATCATCAACCGCTTACTATTTTTTTTCCGTCAAAGTCAGCACAAGCTGATTCAACGAGAAAAATGGATTTCCATTGTAAAAAAACAGTAATATCTACCATAAAATAATTTTTCCATTTATAATAATACTTGGTATTGCCCAAAAAAACCGCAGAAACTATATGTACTAATAAAATTACTTTAATTTTTTTAAAACTGTTAATAGTGTAATTTACTTCACTTATAATTTGAAAAGTTTGGCCGTATCAAACCATATAACATTTTTTACCGGCAACGTACATTTTATTTAATGGCATTGCCAGCACTCTTTATTGGCAAGGCATTGGCAAAAAGGTATCACAAAGACGTGCTAGTGGTGAGTTGGCCGTTATTGGCCACCTGTTGCAGATAATGTGATGGCATCCATCATTGGCAAGTTAATACCGGAAAAATGCATTTGGGATACTGGCATCCATCAATAAATAAATGTTGGCAAAAATATGTATTTAGATGAAGGCATCATTTAATTTTCTTCCTAATGGCAATAAAATACATTTTTATTACCGAGGGAACTAAAATAAGCATAAATAATGCAAATGCGTAATGTGTATTTATGTACAGGGTGTCTTATATAAAATGAACAAATATACTTTTGGATAAAATATAGAAAATACAAAATAAATTAATTGCAGAAGTTCTTTAGTAAAATGTAAATTTTAGTATTTTTATGTATACAAAGTTGTTCATTTTGTCAATCACTGTTGCGACATTTTTTAAATTTTAAATGGGATTTTCCATGTCTTGTTGCATATTCTACATACAATTGTAAACCCTTTGGCTGTTTATATTTCTATACTTAAAATTAGTAGTTTCGAAGTTATATTAGTTACTAACCGGAGTTATTTAATTTTAATGACTTACTAAGTAAGAAGCGGTCTAATGTAGAGCAAAACAAATTTTAAATTTCTACCTTAACTTTTTAAAAGCTATCTATGGTGCTAACTATAAATGGTGTGCCATTAGTTAGCTTTTAAAAAGTTAAGACAGGTTTACATTCATTTTGCTTTATCTTAAACTTTTTTGCTCAGTAAATCATTCAAGTTAAAAAATTCCAATTTTAAACTGTTTATAAGGCATACCCATGTGAATAGCCAATAAGTTTGGAATTTTATGTAGAGTTGAAATATACAACACCATATGGGGTGTTCTGTTTGTACTTAACTTTTTCGTATCGCCTTTAGTTTTCCCATCAGTAGTATATAAATTCCTTTTATTTGAGACATCTACAAAGTACAATACCTGATTTGGACTAAAAAAAAAAATAAAAACACATTTCTTATTAAGATACAATCAGCATACAATCATATATCTATATACAGAACTGGAATGGAATGTTTTTTTTTCCGATATTTCGTCTATATTTTACTTTCTAACATTTTTTTTATGATGCCAAATAAAGTAAAATTCTCAAACCCATTTTTTTGAATAAATGGCCTGATGTTCCGGACAATTGGTATTAAAACAGCTTCAGTTTAACAAAAGCTTCCCATGATTTATTGCTTTAATCTAATTATCAATCTGAAATTTCAGCACAAAATATTAAAAAAAAAAAATAAGAAAGGGCGCTCATTTTTAAAAGAGAATCTTTATGCATTAAGAAACCCTCTTTAAAAATACTTGCAAGTTTTGATGTCTTGAAAATTAAACAACATATTTAGGTTTTGTAATCGATAAAAACTGAGAATGAAAGGCAGGAAAACTTTATTACTAAAAAACTTATATAAATATATGCATTTTCATACAGTAAGAAATAAACCATAACCTAACCACAACTAACCACACACAACTTTGATTTACAAATAATATTTAAAAAAAAACACATGATATAAATCTCTGATGTGTAAAAAAAATAATACAGTGTGTAAAAAGTCCCCTTTCTGTCAATTATTTTTTAACAAAGCCAAGAAAGAAAAAAGTTTGGAGTTTCAAGAAGATTTTGGTCTGCCTGGTTTCTTCTGGTCCAGCTTTATTGCATTATTATCAACGCAATCTTTAATTTTTAAGAAAACCTTAATCTGCTTTAGTTTTTTTAATGCTTTCCCATAACTTTCTTAAAAGATAAAACAATTATATAAGTAACTTAAATCAGTGGTAATTTTAAATAAGTGTCAACAAAGCAAGAAAAGATAGGAAGTATCTTTTTAAAATATATAAATCTTAACAATGAAAAGACATATTTTGACATATTTTAATTCTCGTTAAAAAAATGTAATAAGAAAGTTTAGGAAAACAATGACAATTAATTCTGTAAGTTCCAGATTAAAATCTCGGATGAGAGCGGAGAGTGCAGATTTTTATGTCAGGTGGACTCACAGTACATGAGGTGCTAATAGAACACATAAAATAAACCAACAGCTTTAAGCAAAAGGAGCAAAAAATGTCAATAAAAACTTTACCATTGTGATTAACAAACCTGAGTAAAAACCACTGCCAAATGAAGAGTTACCTGGAATAGCCACAATGAAATTCCCTATTTAAGAACTGCTTAAGTTTATCTCAACAATCACATAAAAATTTAGAAAGTTTTAGCAAGTTTTAGGATTGAATGAATGTAAACCTTAGATCTATTTTTCGGGTACACCCTGTATGGGTATCCAAAAAAAAATATTTTTTTCAAAGGTTGTTTCTATTAACCTAAGGGATAACATATTCAAATTAAAAATCCAAAATCAAACAAAACTTCATGATAGGTGTGCCCCTTTATAAGCTGTAATTTTCTCTGAAATTCACAAACTCTAATATTGGCACTTCTTGGGTGTAAAACCTCCAACAGAAAGATTAATAATTGTATTAAAATAGCATTTCTAAATAAAAAACACACCTAAAACTAAATTAAAAAAAATGCCTTAATGTTAGTTAACTGCCGCTCTTAATAAAATAGCTTGAAAAATATAAATAAGCTTTAACAATTGCCTTCAAAAAGCCACTATTTGGTACCGGTAACAAAGAGGCATCCTGTCGGCATGTTAACTTTATTTGCAATTAAGTGTTTATTTAGGATTGACGTTTTGATGCGTATAAAATGTTGGCATAATATTACCACCAATTGCCAATGCTTTACCATCAATGCCAATGTGAAAAATGTACGTTGCCAGCAAACAGTGTTTGCTGGGAATAGTCTAACCCTGGTTGCCAAATTGGAAGTCTGTCTTCTTAACTATTCATCTATTTCACCCACAAATAAAAAAAGGGTCTTTAATTTTTTGTATGTATTAAATAAGCTTAAGAAAAATACTTTGGGCATCATGGTCATAGGTAAATTGTGAAAATTATTCACCCTTCGAAAAAATAGTTAAAGGTCTTGACGAAAACCTAATTTTTATTATAAAATATACCTAATAATGCGGATGTTTAAATATAAATAATAAATGCTTTATTGTTTACGTTTAAGTGCACTTAGGATCTTTTTTCTTATTAACATCTTTTTTATTATTATTATTAAAAAATATAAATATTAAATAAATTTTGTTTTATCTTTCTCTTTAACGATTTTGTTTATCCTGCAAACCGTAAAAACTTTATTTTTTACCATTATTCCAGCTCCATCTGTGTTGGTGCAGGATAACATTGACAATTTAGAATATAGCATTGAAGCTGAAGATGACCATGAATCAGCAAAGAAGATAAAAAGGGAAAATGATGGTAATTATGTTTTTTCACCACCCTTGCTCTTGCATTATTTGTCTGTTTAAAGAAAATAATATTTTTTTAATATTCCCTTCTTTACTTTTTTCCGAATAAAAAGATAGCGTTGTTTATAGTGTTTAAATTTTCGGTCGTTAAGTAATTTATCTTTTTTTCATAAAGCCAAAATTAGATATAAAAACATATTTAAAATTCATGATAGTAACATTTTTTGTACGGTTTTTAACATTTTAAAACATTAAAAAAATTTACATCTTCGAGAGCTTTGTATTTTATTTTTTTTATTGCAAACTAAATTAAATATTTAGAATCAACAAATATCAAGAATTATTTACTGTTTTTTTTAGATTCAATAAAATGTATATGCATTTTTAATTAATTTTTTTTATTACCGTTATAAAACTTGTATGTAAAAGTTCTTTCCAACAATACTCAATTTAAAAAAAAAATACAACTTGTAGTGATTTAAATTAAAAATTTTCAATAATTTGTAGACTTTGTAAAAATCTTAGGGATTTCAGGGTTGGATCTATTAATTAAAAGTTAATAATGACTTTGAGCAGTTTTTTTTTAATGAATTATAGTGAAAATTATACTGAGTAAATTTACATTAAATAACCACATTTTAAGTAATGTTTAGTCCGCAATTCTTGACAAACGGATTCCAAAATTACTGTTTTAAAACATGCATTTTCAATATCAAGGCAAAAACAAAAATACGTAACAATAAAGATTATGCCATTTTTACAGGGAACAAAATCTTTTGTGTTGAATGTTTTATTTTATTGAAAAAACTAAATTTATACTAAGGCCAAGTTCAACGGCGTAGCGTGCGTTAGGGGCGCCCGGGACGGAGAGAAAGTTTGCCGCGCCTACAGAATCAAAAATAAAAATTTATACCCCCAAATAGGTAAGAATAAAAAATAATATTAAAAAACAGTTTCATAGATCAGCTATATAAATTATTTATTATGCTACTTGACATGACAGTATCTTAGTATCTACAACTACATACGAACATACTCGTATATTAATGTTACGGGCTTTCCGGGCAGCGAAATCTGAAATCACATTGTCAAAGTCTACTTTGTTTGCTAAATCATGCTTGATTGACAATATTGCCAAATTAGTTAACCTCAACGAACTCATAGTAATACGTAAGTAATGCTTGATTAATTTGAATGTAGAAAAGCTACGTTAACAGCCAGCTACAGTGATGCCTACTGTCAAAAATAACCTCATCATTATAGCAATATTAGGAACGGAAGTACCCAAACTATACTGTTAAACAAAGTGAAGAAGTTCAAGCGGCCCCTTAGTTGAAATTTCTGTTTCTCTATTCTATTTGACGCACGGACGACATTTTGGAGTCTTTCACGTTCTCGCTGAAATTCTTCTATATCAGTATCATCTGGTGCTTAGTCCAGTTTGCAAATGTTGGGTTCAATAGGTTTGATGGTGTTAAAAAAGAAAACTTCGCGTCCAGATCACGCAGCTGTTGAAATCTTGTTTTGATTTCCTGGATAATTCTGACTACAGAAGTAAATAGTTTACGCCGCAGTTCCAAAACTCATAAGACAAACTAGCATCCGTTGCCCCGTTGTCATTATAAAAACGTGTTTTCTTTCTTGTATAGAGTTTTTCAAGATGTAAGAAAATGACTAGACATATCGATTATCTCCAACTGCAATAAAAATTCTCGAAAGTGATACTTGATGGCCATGCCAACAGAGGTGAGAACAGTTCAGGTCCGCACTTTACCCTATACGTTTAGATATAGCATGGGGCAAATGGGACATCATGAATACTTATATAATAATACTATTCCAGTCAGGTGGCCGCCTTTGTAACAATTTTTGTCGCCCCGCCTGCCTTTGGAGGATCGTCGTCTGGGTCGGACCGCTTTCCCTCCCGCCCCGCCTTGCTACGCCACTGGCCAAGTTTCTTATTGACCTTTATTTGCTCCTTTTGCTATTCCTTTATTTCATTTATCAATCATAAGTCACGTATTTTATTAGTGATCGTCTACTGCGTTCCGCTCTCATCCGAGATTTCATTGAGGAACTTAGACTAATATGTTATTTGTTAGAGATCGAACGCTGTTAGAATGACACCGATACGTTACGGTTTTATACGGGTTTGCCATATGAGACCGTGACGTATCGGTGTCTTTCTTACAGCGTTCGATCTCTAAGTGAAGTGTTTTATTTTTTAATATTTTTATATGACCCTATTTTCAATTGTTATCAAAATTACTTAAATTATTAAGATATATGCAGTGTGTAAAGAAAAATAATAACTTAAAATGTATCTACTATAAAATAAACAGCAAATTATTTTTAAAATTTGGGTATAAAATAAAATAAAAACAAAAATCACAACTCTTTCTCTCTGAAACAGAGACATAAAAAAATACGACCTAAAAAATTTGCATCTGAACGATTTAAATATCTATATTTTTATAACATTTTTAATTTTTTGTAAAGTCAATAAAAAGCTATTTATTTTTAAAGTTTATTATTTTCTTTTTAGAAACAGTTCAAGAAGGAGCTAATACCAAAAAACATAAAATGGACAGCATAGATGCGTTTATTAACATTACTGATGGTAGGTATTGATGTGCCTTTACTCCATAGTGCATTCATTACTTTATTGTGCACCAAATACATTTTAAAATTAAATTACTATAAAATGCCATTCTTAAAAATAGTGAGTTAGGTATGCGTGGCAACCGCAACCGTTGTTTTTTTTTAATTATTAGGGGTCAAATGCTAATCAGGTAAACTGCAAGTACTTAAAATTTAGTAAGGCATTGGAACCTATATTCCCCACACTAAAAAGAACCTCCTATCTTCGGAGCACAAACCGTGGTTTTCTTAATCCTGTGACAAAGCCAGACAGAAAAATTGAAGCCCACAAAAATTACTCCAAAACCCTAGTCCCGAAAATCGACAGGCTAGCATCGAAGCAAGAAATCAGTATAATCAGACTATCTCAGAAGCAAAACACCGTTTTAAAAATCGGATAAAAGATAGAGTTTTCTCTTGTTCGAATGGCAGTAAAGCTTTTTGGTCCTTTGCCAAAAATATTAGTCAAAACTTCTGCACAAATTCTTTTCCACCCCTAATCTCTAAAGATGAAATTGTTTCTACCTTTAAAGGAAAAGCTGAACTATTTGACAAACAATTTGCTGCCAATTCTACCCTTGATCCTCCTATTAATTTTCCTCTTTCAATAGTTGCGCCTGTTTCTCATAAAATGTCCGATATCATTTATAAAGTCAAATAGATCAAGCGTATTCTTTCTTCTCTTAATACTAAAAAATCATCTGGGCTGGTAGGCATACCAGCAACCTGTCCCCAAAAAACATGCAAAACTCCCTTTTCTAACTATATCCCCTATTTCTCTTCTTTTTATTGTTTGCAAAGTAATGGAAAACTGTATTATTTTCAAAATCTTAAAGTATCTGGAAAAACACAAGTTCTTACATGACAGACAGTATGGATTCTGTCACAGAAGATCCACAGCTAATCGTCATTCCTTTGTCTCACACAAGTGGAACAAGTCCTTGAGTTTCTTAGTGAATCCCAGATCGTTGCTCTTGACATATCTAAAGCTTTTAATCAGTCCTGGCATGATGGCCTTCATATCAAACTTTCTTCTTACGGTCTTCCACCTAAGCTTTGCTCTTGGCTGTCAAGTTTTCTTTCTAATCGCCGAATATTAGTTACTGTAGATGGTCATTTTTCCAGCTTCTACCAAATTAATGCTGGGATACCCCAGGGCTCAGTACTGGCACCCATTCATAGTTTTGCTGACGGTAGTACCCTTCACTCAATTCAATTTCACTCATTCAATTTCTCAAACCAGTTAATAAGCCTGATTTGGAAACCAAGCGTAGGTCAATGCGGATGTCTCTCTCACAAGACCTCAAACTTATCTTGGAAAACACATCGCTGTCGCGAAAAAAGTCTGCCAATGCTCATCCGTTACATATAAGCGGCCAAGTTCTGGCGATTGGTCCGATCATTCGGTATTGCAGACCAATGGTCTCATACGCGCCGTGCCATTGTACCAGAAAACGGAGTCCGACTCTGTTCCAAAGTATAATGTATTGCCTACCTACATTTATGGCACACACTGATTTTTCTACAAAATTTCGTGGAATTTTGTTACTTGCAAAATCATAAGGGTAACTTAATGACAGATATTTTTATAGTGGGCCGGACATTTTTTGATCAAATAGGACATTGCTGTGTTCTTTCTTTAACATTCAAAATTCCTTGGCCTAGCCTAATAGTGTAGTTTCAACTTAATGCAAAACGGAACCTAAAGATTTTTGGAGAAAAATAATTCACATTGTTTATGTATCCCAATGATTGAAAATAAATATGTTCAGTTATCATTAAGTCTAATAAGGTATTGTTCGGCTCTAAGAAATTCACAAAAAATGAAATTTGTCTCTTAGTGATATTTTCTGTACTTCAAAATCCACCAAAAATAATGGCAAATTATTTTGCTCTAAAAAAGTATAAATAACAATATTTAATACCAATTGTAGGGTAAATATAACCATGTGAAAATGATAAATGCAAATTACAAAATGATAAAATTGGTAAATCCAAATAAAAATTTACGCCATCCTAAAGCCACAATTGTTTGACATATTTTTAACGTAATTTTTTGAGGAGCAAGACAAAAATGTTATTAATTTTTGCAGTGCAGTCGTTGCAGTATTAGCAATAGTGCTAGTAGATTTTTTAGCAAATAACTTGTAAATTTTACACCTACCCACACTTTGTAGATTAACTGAATATTGTCAGATATGTGTTTTTTTTTTTAATTTTAGATACAAATATTGAAAATGTTACCATTGAATCAAGTGAAGAGTACATAAGCTGCATGTGCAAGTGGGAACTGTCGAAAGATTATGAGACTACTAGATGTTCCAAATGCCGTGGGATTGTTCATTTAGCTTGCCATGGATATATTACTCTAAATTCTATCGACGAAAATAATTTTAAGTGTTATCAATGTTGTTATTCGAAAAATAATAACGCTAGCTTAAATATGCTTATCAAATTAAGGTAACGGGAATTAATAATGTAACTTCACTTAGTCTCGATTTTAATCAAACTAATAGACATATTATTTAGTGGTTTAATTATTTTACACTTGTTGAATTAAGTAATTAGGCGGCTTGATAAAATTGTATTAGTAAAATTAAAACAATTGGTATTTATTATTCACATTTGCGCGCGCTACGGCGCGGACTATACGATTGTCCGCTTTTTTCACTTTATTCACAATTAAATGACAATAAATAATTGTTAGCTAAATTTGACTAGCTTGCTACCGTTTTCAACTTTTATGGTGCAAGATTCCAGATTAATACTGCTTAACAAACATTTCGTAGTCTTATAGACATATACAAAAGGACTGACGGACTTTTCTGACAACCTTTTATTGCCAAAGAGTCCCATATTATCTATTATTCTTACGGCCGAGTGATGATCGCGTTGTTTAATTTAGCAATGGACTTAGCAATTGTTAAAAGTTAACAACGGTTTAGAATGTTTAACAAAACGTCATTGTCAGTGTTATTCAATGATTTTAGTAGGCAATATTTAACAAAATCTGACATTTTGTTAAATATTCTAAACCGTTGTTAACTTTTAACAATTGCTAAGTTAACAACGGTTTAGAATGTTTAACAAAATGTCAGATTTTGACAGGTTGCCTACTAAAATCTTTGAATAACACTGATAATGACGTTTTGTTAAACATTCTAAACCGTTGTTAACTTTTAACAATTGCTAAGTCCATTGCTGAATTTAACAACGCGATCATTACTCGGCCGTTAATGTTGCCGCGACTTTAAAGCAATTTTACTAGTATGCCGTTTTATCTGGATATCAAGACTTTGCAGTACTATTTCTGAGAAGATAAGTGTTTTTGGTTATGAAACTTATCAGAATTTGTTCGCGTTTCTCCTTTGTTGCAGTGATCGCAATCTTGTGGTCAATACTTTTTTAATATAAAGTATTATGACGTATTTCAAAGTTTTATTTTTGTTTACACTGATTCCAGCATACCATTTGTCATTTGGACAACTTTTTGTCTTGTGTTAGGGTACAAGCCAATTTTAAATAGCTTCCGATTTCTCCGGAACGATTTGTTACTCGCATCTTTCGTGTCACACAGCGGTGTGTGGGCCGTGGAAGCAAGGGAAGCAATGCTTGCCCTAGAAATATCAGCCGACCAAAATTCTAGCATCGAAGGTTTTAAAAAAATAGACATATTATTTTATTTATTCCTTAATGAACTGCAACATCCTAAACATAAATAAAAATACATTATAAATAAGTGAGCTTTTATAAAGTGCTTCCCTTTCCCCCGCCTGTGTGTTAGCACAAGTATTGTAAGTTTATTTGTTCTTGAAAGTGTTTTTTGTTCTAAGATTAAATTTTCTAACTTTTGAAAAAACCCATTTCTTTAAATATATTGTTGCTGGTCGTTTTAACAGACATCGTGATCTTTTGGATACATCAAGTATGTCTTTCCTGTCAGCCCACGTTCATTGCATATTATTAAATATTACATCTATAAAGTGCCACAAACTAGATCCAGTCTAAAATGCAGCCTCTTTTATTTTTTTGGTTATTTAAACTTGTTAATCGCTACTCATTTTGGATTTAAAGTAGAAAACTCTTGACCATGTCAGTATACCAAGAGAATGGTTGGTTTTCGATAATAGCGATAATTGATCTAAATTAGAAACAAAACCTTATTTAACCGTCTCTGTTTTTAACTAGGAATACTAAAGATAATAATGCTGTCTAGGTTTTGCATATCTTTATGTAATTTCCTAATTTCGTCTTACTGCATAAAGAAATTCGTCTTGGGGGTTGTTTAATAGAGAAAACATATTTTGATTTTTTTTTTAATTCTTTCAGCTGATTAATTTAATTAGGAAAGGTATCTGATAAAATTACTAACTCTGGTAGAAAGTAAACTAGTTTGCTCATAGGTGGACTTAGAGGTAACATTTATGTTGATATTAAGAGCAACTGATTTTGTCACTCGTTTTAAACTTCTTGATCATCTTCATCATTTTGACGAATATGATGGCACTTCCTTTTTTGTGTGATAAGGTTCCTATTGGTAAGTTTCTTGTCTGGTTTTATGGCTTTGCTGTAAGGCAATCGCCATTAGCTTGGACTAATTGATAGTTATCCTACTATAATTAGTTCGCTTTCTTCTAGGCACTGTTTTTTTAAATTTTTTTTAGTCGGTTAAAAGCAAATTTCTAAAAAAAACTTGCATCAGCAACAAGCGCACAACTTGTTTCAGCTTTTTGTGTGCCTTAGGTTGGCTTGTTACCTTAATATCTGTTTTCTAAGCATTTTTCAATTAGCTACGGGGTCCAGCCTTAGATGTTATATATAAAACATGTACTTAATACCATGTTACAATCCCTGCCATATACATTACTAGGTATTATCAAGTTGGAGCCAACGTTCTTAATTATTTTCGCAATATCTGTGTTTTAATTGCATCCTTCTATACTGGAAAATGTTCTATATTGTTGTGATAATGTATTAAAAACTTCACTAAGTTTTTTGCCAAATAGTGGCACTTTGCTTCTGTTCCTAAGGTAAAGACTGATTACAACCAATGAGCTGACATCATAAATAGAGAAAGCATTTCATTCATAAACGCAATCGAGAGCTACTCCCAACATGTTGTGTTTATTATTGACGATAGAATGGTACAAGCATAGTTTGTACTTACTTGTGAAATGATAATCCAGGAAACATATTCGTCACTTTACACACTTGGCACTGCCTTACCATTTTAATTTATTAAAAGTACTTACACAAAACTGAAATTTATACAATTGTCATAAAAATTACCCAAACAACAAAAAACATTTAGACTAAAACGCTATATTGAATGTGTCATCTGTCGAGCGAAGCCGAAGGTGGCGGAAGTACGCTACGAAAAATCCGCTGTTGTCACGTTGTCGCGCCTTTATTAGTAGCTGTCTAAAAACAAAATAGTATTTTGACCTCATTTCTTTTCTGTGTTATACTTTATAGTAATAAATAATATTCACAGTTTAAAATACAATAGTAGAGCTTAATTTCATGTAATTTTAGGAATAAATTAAGTAAAATTTAATCATAATATGTTATCAAGTAAATGAAACAGAAAGATACTTGTTAGCCACGCTTTACGGCAAAATAGTATATGTAGTAACCATTTTCCCGAGTTTTGGTTGAGTTTATTGTTTCGAGTACAGAGGTTCATTCATCGCTAGGCAGAAGCTTAGAATGTGCGTTTATGATACAACGCTTATACCAAAATGATGATTTCTCCAGTTAACCTAACAGCTTATTGATTACAACACTTACACTAACACTTATAAACTTACATATTAAATTTGTTTTAATAACCTAAAATAAATATATATATTAACGGTTTTTGCGACAAATCTGTCACTGGTTTCAAATAAGGAATAATTAAAAATAAGATAAGAAATAGTCAGTAATTAAACATTTATTTAAATATTAATTTTTTAAAAATATTCAATTTCATTGTGCAACACTTTTTCTTTAACAATACCAGTTCTTTAGATTCAGAAATGTATCTATTTTATTTTAGAATTATTCTTTATGGAATGTTCACCAAAAACGAATTACCCAATCGTGAGCTACAACTCGCATCCAAAGAAGAAAAAGAATACATTTTTGGTCAGTTAGATAAATTTGGCGTTTATAGTTACAATGCCAAATCCAACAGGTAAGTTCAAAGAGTCAAATAAATTAAGAAATGTATACGGCCGAGTGATGATCACGTTGTTAAATTTAGCAATGGACTTAGCAGTTTAGAATGTTTAACAAAACGTCATTGTCATTGTTATTCAATGATTTTAGTAGGCAACCTGTTAAAATCTGACATTTTGTTAAACATTCTAAACCGTTGTTAACTTTTAACAATTTGCTAAGTTGACAACGGTTTAGAATGTTTAACAAAATGTCAGGTTTGGACAGGTTGCCTACTAAAATCATTGAATAACACTGACAATGACGTTTTGTTAAACATTCTAAACTGCTAAGTCCATTGCTAAATTTAACAACGCGATCATCACTCGGCCGATAGTCTATTAATGCAGTAACATTTTCATATATGAGAGATAATATTCTTATGTTAACAAAAAGCGTTTTAATTATAAATTGCATAATTGCATTACCACTTTTTGATATCCACTCAGCCACCATCATTAATTTTATTTTTTCTTATTCTGGAATTTTCAAGGAAGTTTAAAGGTGTATGGAAGCCCAATGCTATGGCCCATTCGATCAAAAAATGTCCAGCCCAGTATGAAAATAACTGTCAGAGTTGGCCCTGCCGATTCTGCGCAATAACAAAATTCCACGAAATAATTTAATGTGTTGCCTACTTACACACTGATAAATCAGTGTGAAGTTAGCCAACACATTATAATTTTATGAGAGCCGGAGTATCGTTTTTTGGATTGATCAAAACCTGATTTTAGTGATTGGTGATTAAATTGCGACTATAATTTTGTGTTTATTGTTTGTTACTTATAATATCGTAACAAAATGACTAGAGGTTGTATGGTTTTGTCTTGCAAATCCAAGGGTAACATACCCGTCTTTTTAACTTTAGCTAAGTATTTTTTATCTTTAAATTAGGTGCTTTTTATAAGACGTAACGTTAGGTAACCGAATAAATAATAATATATCAATTATGAATAATAGAAAATGAAAATTTCATAGGAAATAGCAGTGAGAAAAGTAAGGCAATCTTAACTATCTTTTAGATGATTTCCCCAATGTTTGTGTATTTCTGTGGATTATTAAAAAGAAATAAGGTTTACATTTAGGTATTTTTATTTTGTTTAATAATTTAGTAAACTCTTTTAAAGGATTAAAATTATTGATTACTGGGCAGACGAGGCAAATTTAAATATATACAGGTCCCTCTAATTGAATGAAAGGAAGTCAATTGTGGTTTTGGGGCGCTGATTACAAATCTGAAAAAAAAATTCGGTAATATTTCGTTTTCGAGATATTCATCACCAAAATTGAAAATCAAACTAACCTTATTTACACTATTCCTCCTTCTTTTTCCACAAAATTCTTGATTTTTACACTAAATTGGCACACAATATTTCACAAACACCTTTTAAAAACTTTTTTTATGTTTATTTTACACCTTTTTTACACTTTTATTTTTTAAGGAAAGTTCGCAATTTAATGGAAAAAAGATGTAAAATAAATAAAAATACAAGGTTTTAAAAGGTGTTTATAAAATATCGTGTGCCACTTTAGTGTAAAAATCAAGAATTGTGTACAAAAAGAAGGGAGAATATAGTGAAACTAAGGTTAGTTTAATTTTCAACTTTGATGATGAAGATCTTGGAAACGAAACGTTGCCGAAAAGATAGTTTTCAGATTTGTAATCAGCCCAAAACCCCTATATACCAATTTGATCAAAATCGGAGAGGAGGCAACTTTCGAGACAATACCATTTGTTTAAAAATAAATTAGATTTTTGGTTTCTTAATCTTGCATTATCAACTTTTTAAGCTCGACATACTGTACACACATAATATTTAACGGATATTTTTACAATGGATACTCAGGTACCAAAGGTTACTAAACATTTTTAACCACTGTTATTCTGTCTCATAAATGTTTGTTATTAGTGAAAAGTATATGCCTAAAAAGCAGTTATAAAAACTTTCACTTTTTAATGTACAACCAGAATCTTAGGATTAGATTAAACTCATTTACACTATCTTGCCCTTCTTTTATCACAAAATTGGTGATAAGTAGTACATAATACTATCATACAATGTTTAATTTGTTAAAGGTTTTTATTATTTACAAGATTTTTGTAAAAATACAAAACTTTCAAAAATATCGACCATTTAAATAGAAGGCAGTAAAGTGGCGCCACCTATTCTTTCCATATTATATCAGATGATATAAAATCTAATATTACACAATAATTTTAAATATTCTATGGTAGTATCCTTTAATAACCAACAATTTTGTGCAAAAAATAAAAAAAACAGTGAATGTTGGAATTTGACATTTGATGATGTCAATTTTATAGATAGTAACAAAGAATTATGGAAATCCGGCCCTGACCTACTATTCATTGCGCAAATTCCGCAGGGCCAACCCCCCTATTCCCGCTGCCCTGCACGCCTGGACAATTTTGTTCTACAGTATTGGGCTTCCATACACCTTTAAACTTCCTTGGGAATTTTACATAAGTAAATAGGGCTATTTATTTTGATTTCAGCAATGTATAAAATATTATACTTTGAAAGCTCGTTACCTCATTTATTTCTTAAAAAAATATTCTCAGTTGGCTTGGATCCCAGCGAATGTTGCTTGTTTTTTAAATAAATACAAACCTATCAAAATTGGTAAAAAAACTGAAGATCGTTTAATAGAGCATCAAGACATCTTTTAAAGATGACTCCCCTTCCACCTGTTTTTTTTACTAGATAGTCCCCCTAAGGCCACCCATGTTATTTTAATTTTAAAATTATTTTAAAAAGTAGCAGAAGAGATTTATTTTACCTAAATTTTACTCGGATATTTCATCTGGTTTAAAAGTTAGCAGGGATGGGGGATTCTTTACGTCCGCTCTGTATAATTACTTAATTCTGCGTTTTTTTGTAATCTGTGATACCTAAATAAAAACACCACAGATTATCCTTACGAAGCTCTTTTTATCAGTTTATTGCTATGTCCCAAGATTTAAACATATTGGTTATTTTTTCAATATAATTTATCGACTAGCCCAGGTCAAAATAAAAATTGAAAAACATCATTTCTATTCCGATAAACAAACCACTCATTTTATGCTGAACACGAAAAGTCGGTTATTACAAAAAAAAACGTTTATAAAATCCCATTTAATACATATTTAAAATATGTATTAAAAGTTATTAAAATAACTGCCTGTTTTATTGTTTTTTGTTCTTTTTTTTTTTTAGTGACATCGATATCAGCAAATTGCAACAAGTATTATTAACTACATTTGCTATAGAAAATTCTCAATTTTTGGAGTAAATTTTATCTATGATTATAAAATTAAATTCATCAATTTTTATTTTTTAATTTATTTTTAACCTTAATTCATAATGTATGTTAAACTCTAGTTATTTAATTTGTATAACTCGTTAGACTAAGTATAAATTATTTATTTAAAAAATAAGTTATTGTATAAGCAAAATGATAATCTTTAAACTGTATTTTGGTTATGTTTGTTAAATTTTATGTGTTAGAAAATATGTATTGTTAAGCGAAAATAAAATTAAATACATTTTTATTTGATTCTTTATTATTATACAAAACCATCGTTTTGCCATTAAAAATACTGTGTCGGCAAAAATAATGTACTAACTTTTAATGAGTGGAAGTGATTTAAAATAAAAAATTAGGGCTGACTCAGAACTAACACGATTTATGAGAAAAACAAGCGGCTATAAAATAAAAAGTAAATTATGTAAAAAAACAATGTTTCATTCGGCTTTATAAAGAAGTCCCCTTATTTATTGGTTATTGATGGACAACCAAGAAACAAGGCAAATTTCAAATCAGCAGGACCTTTTAGATATCCAATGTGAAACAAAAATTACAGATGTCAAAAAACAGACTATTAGAAATACTTTTATTTCTGTTTTCGGTGTTTCATTATTTTTTTACAAGAGAAAACATTTTTTTAAATTATTTACCGTAGAATTCTTACTAAAATGTTATTCAAATATCAACAATTCTGGTGCAAAATTATTAAATAGAGTTCCTCTTTATCGATTGGCGCGAAAAAGTGAAATTTAAAAAAAATGTAGATACGGTTACGGTTTATTAGAATTAGACCGACGATATTATAAATAGATGACCACTATTTACAATATTGATTATCGATTTTGTAAAAAGATGGCCGAGTGACAAAAAGTTGAAATACATTAAAAGTTTTGGAGTAACATAAAATACACACACTGAAAAGATATTTAACATATACAGGAAGTTTAACAACTTTTATCATGAGAAATATGCTTTCTTAAAATTGGTCACTTTATAAATTTTTAAATTTCAATATTCCACATAAAATTTTAAATATACATGATAGGTCCCACAGTCACATCATATTCTTGAGTTGACAAATTTTGAACCTATCAACAAGGAGAAGTTAACGTTTGGACTGTTTTATTGTTGAGCGAAATCTGTTTCGAAAAAAGCAAAATATGTTTCACTTTCTTATGATAACTTTTTAAAAGCTATTTAATGGAAATTTCTCACTTTGCATGCTGATTGCCTGCGGTGTATATATCTTTCTCTACCGACAAATCAGCACGCGGAGAGAGAAAGAAGGTGATAAAATTAGAATAGATCCCAGTTCACCTAGGGCTGTGAGCAACAGAGGCCTTTTGCTATTCTTGATATTTGTGATAAGTGAATATTCTCTCCTCCAGGAAGAAATGGCTAAATTTCCATCATCATAATAATATATTTATTATGAAACCCATAAATACATAATCAAATTAAAAACATGTTATATCTATTAACTAATAATTAATTTCTAACATGCTACTTTTAGAAAATTATATTTTATTGATTTTGTTAAACAAAAACTCTTTAAATTAAGAAGTCTTTGACTTTTACTTTTGCCCTATTTTTGTACATAATAAAATTTTATATAGCAAACTCAGCACCCATATGAACAACAATTGTACCATATTGTGACATTTTTTAGAACTGAATTTTTTACTTAAAGTTAAGAGTTCAAGAAACATCACAACTGTAATTGTTATTTCTTAAAGAGAATTAATTATTGAAGTAGTTTACCTGTTAACTTTTTCTTTGTATTTTCACTAATAAAATGTGTAATTGAAAAATATTGGTATAGTGGTCTCTGCTTAATTGGGCATATAAAATATGGATGTCAAACTTTAAAAGGAAAATTTGAGAATAGTAGGACCTCATAGTATAAAAAGAAACCTTAAAATTTATTAATGGTATAAATTAAGGCTGGCCTTAAGGATCCAATTCTTTTTATTATTATTTTTTTTTCGTGCCTTATAAAGAGAAAGAAACTTTATCATATAAACACGGTTTTTATTTATCAGTTGTTTGTTATCTTTAATTGGATAAATAAAACGGACTGGTGCCTGACTGATAGGGATGGTATGAATAGACTCATCAGTTTTGGTTAAAAAATATTTAACCGGACAGAAACTAGACTGCTTTGCTTTGCTTTCACTTTTTTTGGCCTCCGTCGGTGAACGTTTAGCCAGGTCTCCCCTTTCCAGACACACGTTGTTATCAACGTGAGCTTTCCCAGGCTTTGTAGATGGAACTTCTGGATAGTCGGGTTCTGTAACCCCCAGAAATTCCGAACTTTTCCAAAACTTAAATTCTTGACAAAAAAAATTATCGATGCAGGGCACAAACAATGGCCATCCGACCAGAGACTGCTTCTGTTATCACGCATAACCGTTTTCTGTCAGTACTGCCCCTCCCTGCTGAGCGCGCAACCTTCCGCCATTAGGAAAATCCCTCGTGCGTGGGGCCCTCAGAAAGGAACAGGTATAGGAATCTTCGTTCACAGCGCTTAGCCCCAGAAGAAGGACTCCATCGTTTGGCTTGAGTTTCTCCTTGATCCCCGATGGCAAAAGCTGTTGATACAGCGCAAGGCGGCAAAAAACTATGTAGTTTTTTTTATCGCGAGCACTTCACTGATCGGAGGTCAAAAAGGAACTGGAAACTAGACTGAGAACAAACTGTGACCGTCATTATAGTGTGGAGCGAGCTTTAGTCCTTATTTGGCACCATTTCGGATAACGTATTTTAACATCAAAGTGCGTAACACGCACTGATTTTACCGATAGATTTTTTTGACTGCAGTAACAATAAACATATATACGGTAGCTAAAACATTCTAATTAAAGAGAGGATAGAAAAAAACTGCTATTTTTAAAAAAAAAATCTGCTATAACGACTTTTTTACGGTAGCAAACTGATTTTTTTGCATTTAAGTATTTAAGCAAAATAAATTTTTAAGAATATTAAAATCTTTGCTGTCGTAATTTATATAAGAAGAATCGAGATATGCTCCCCCCAGAAAGGTTATTTGTTAAATATAGGTACAAAATGTAAAAAAAATCGATTTTTTTTTCTACGTTAATCGCTTATAATTTTTTAAGTATTAGTCGTATAGAATAAAGTTTCCTTATTAAATTGCCTACAAGACATATCGATTGGTAAGAAATCGCAAAGAGCATAAGAATTGTTGCAAAAAGCAATAAACCAAAAAAAAAACGTAGTTTTTGCGTGATTTTTTAAAATCCTTTATGTTTTCTTGAGGAACTCCATATTCTACCTAAAAGAACATCATACCACGATAAAACATCACGTTACATTTCGTTTTAATAGGTTTAATAATAATTTTACAATCCAATTTCTTTTAATAAAAATGACAATTTTGTAAATTGGGCAGAGTACACAATATTGAACTTAGACATTTTTTTTCATATATACTAGATCCTTTTTTCAATCCTCAGCAATTCTTTAAATTTATTAGAAAAAAAATTTTGCTTATAAACAAATTCATTATCTCCATGAATTTTCGATGAAAAATTTTACTAAAAATATGGTTTGAAAATAATCACAATTTCCTTTGGACATATCTAGCGTAATATCTTGTATCTCGCATGTCCCATAATGGTGTCCGCTCTCTCACCACGCTAATTAGCTTTTCGCAATCCATATTCTATATTAGTTCAAGATTTTTAAAAATACTGACAAAAAGTCGTTTAAATTCGTCCGACGAATCCCATCCAAACGGGACTAGTTGCAAGTCGGATGTAGTCGGTTGAAGTTGTCCGAGGTCCGAGTGTCGTAGGCAATCGACGCCGTTTAACGCCTTTCCATTTTGAGGGATTAGTCGGACATATACGGACAATTACGCACGACCAGTAGGTCGTACGACTACGCATCCAGTGGACGGCCAGCCTTAATCGCCGAAAGCTGCAGTCGTACATCAAAAACCATAAATAAAGCGTGTTTATTTGTTACAAGATTGACGATTAAAGACGTTTTGCACCACACACTCCGTTTTTAAATAAAGACGGATGAATCGACGATTAAGATTTCAAGCCCTGCCAGAAATTTTCACCGACGGTGTTAGGTTCGGTTTTCGCCCACACATTGGCAATGTTAATCGACGCTTTTGATCGCCACGATTAAAACTACCTAAAAAGAACGAGGTCTGTGGGAGCCTTTATACTTTGACAAGTTTTTAATACAGGGGTTAACCCAATCAATCACAACCACAATTTAATAATAGAACACAAAATTCAAAGATAATTTTTTAAAAATTTAAATGAAAAGTAGTAAAAAAAAATTATACATTTCTCTAAAGTAAAGGGCATTTCCTCTCTTGGATTTTAATGCCCTCCGCTTCGCGACGCGTATTACATTTTCCGCGGGTGGAAAGGAGGCACTTTCCTTCCTTGTTATTTAAATAACTATTTTCTATTATCTTCTTAAAAAATACCGTTTTCAATCCCTGAATAAAAGTAGAAAACAGCACTTTACCTCCCTGGGGAGGTAAAATTTTTACCTTCTTGTTTCAGCCATGCCAATTAATTTATGTCTTGTCAATGTCAATATCTTAAATGATTCCAAATATACTTTAACAAGTTTTTAATACAGGGCTTTATCGAACAATCAAAACCACAATTTATAATAGAACATATATATATATATATATATATATATATATATATATATATATATATATATATATATATATATATATATATATATATATATATATATATATATATATATATATATATATTTATAGAATGTATATAATTTTAAAAAAAAAACGCTGGTTAGTATGTTGAGTAACGATAAATAGAAAAAATACAAAATTGCCCTTAAGAAGGTATGCGCTACTAGATGGTCTTCAACACACGATGCTTTATCGGCTATAAGAAAAAATTATTTATCAATAAAAAAAAGTGTACCAGATAAATTTAATTCCCACTAAAAAAAACGTGACGAATCTAAAAGAATAATTAATATTTTAAAGAACAACGATTTTATAGGGCCTGACCCCTTTTTCTTTTTGTTCCCGTTCAGGAGGTAATAACAGCATGTTTTCTATTTTTGACCCTTCCCTTAACATCTGGAACAGCGAAAAGAAGTTTTTCAAAATTAAAGCTGATTAAAAACTCTTTTAGGACTCCTTAGAGACAAGAATGGAATAAGTGTGTTCAGCCTTATTAACCCCAGATTGCCTAAATTAAAAAGAAAAACCCACAAAAATAAAAATATTCTTCAACTTTTCGGTGGCAAGTTTACAACCGTTTTTAAAACAAAATTAAGATATAAGAATTTAACTTAAAATTATATTATAATGAAAATTGAAATTGTTAAAATTTTAATATTAAAATTTAAGACAGTTTGAGATCGTTTTGTCAGAATTTATGAGGTAATGTAATTTTAACCTCTTCAAGAATACAAAACATGGCATTCTAATATCTTTTTATATTGGAAATGTTTGGAATCCACTTCTAACTGAATGTTATCTAACTCTTAGAGCTTAATAATTTCATGCTTTGAACGCTTGAATCCATGTTACCTATTTAGTATCACCTGAAGACTGTTGGCGATACTCACCAGTTAAAACGGTTTGTTTTTAAATAAATACAGACAATGAAAGTCCTAGAAACATCTTTCATTCAAAGTTTTCTTTGCTAGACGTTATCTTAATGTAATTGACTGCGTATATGTAGTTGTTTAATATTTTTTTAAGTCTTCGCAAATTTTCGAAATAAAAGTGTCTTACAAACAGGCTACAACGTTCTTGAACTTTAAAGTGAACACTGCTCTTAACATACTAGGTACACCAGATAGGATTCTGGAGATTTTTCTACTAGACTTCATTAACCGGTTAGGTTTATTAATTTTAATAAGGAATAAATAATATCGTAATGAGAAAACAAATGTAATTTTTTAAAAATATTTATCTATATTTCGGTTTCAACATATTTGGTATTTCTAAAATATCAAATAGAAAGTAAAGCTTATGTAGCCAGATTTTTTGTATGGGCAAAGCAATTTGATATTACAAAAATTGCCTAATTTAGCTTTGACAACCACAATTGATTTTGTCAAATTTGTAATAATTAAAGGCAAAGTTGTTACTAAACGATTATATTTTATCTAGTATTTTAATTTTTGCTAAAACAGATTAGTTTTAAACTGAAAGAAACTCAGGGCGATTGTAAAAATAAGAAAGGAGACATTAATTTGCACACTTTTAAGTTAGCGGCAAAGAAACTTAAATAATTAAAAGCTTTATATAAATAAATTACTGTTAGTAGGTTTACTAAACGTTGGCGGGGCACTTATTTTCCAGAATTGCACAATATAAAAATCTAAAAGATACTTCTAAACCATGGGTCTTCAAACTTTTTTGTCTCGTTGACCACTGGCCATGTTTTTTTTTCTGGGTAGACCCTATGTTTATACAATTTTAAATAGACTTTCTGCAGGTCGTAGTCGGCTTTTTGGGGTCGATATAGACCACTTTGAGAATCTTTGTTCTAAAGGAATAAACGGTATTATCCAACCCTTTATCAATTAAGACATTTATAAAAGATAAGAACAAAGGGATCTTTTTTTATAATAAAATATAATTTAAAACAACTATAATTCCGAACTACATAAATCAACCTAAATTTGAGTTTAAAAAAAGTTTTTTTCCAGGTGGGACCACTTCCGTCCAGGTCCCAGGGTATAACCTGTATGCACAGTCAATTGATACTTATAAACCTAAAGAACTATCTAAACATTTTTAAAAACGTGCACTTAAAAAACAAAAATATTCAAAGTTTTGGTAACAAACTTGTTACGGTATAGAACATTATTATCTTGCGTTGCCAACAAACAAAATTCGTGCTACATAAACTTTTTGTATTTTCTAAAGCTAATATTTGTAAGAAATTATTAAACTTGCTTTTCTAATTGGTATATCTTAATTAAAAAAAGAAGAAGAAATAATAAACAACATGCAATTTTTTTAAATTTTGCTTTAAAAAGGAATCTAAGTAAAACCTACCATTCAAAAAAACGGTGATGTTTAAAACTTAATGGTGACATTCGCCTATCTTGTAAAATGTCAAAGTCTTTAAAATTTATCCTAACATCTATTTTTTATACTAAAAAATCGTATAACGACAACCAGTAAAGCCAATTAAATAATTTCTTAACAAGATTAATACATTTTTAAAGTAACATTAAATGTTTGAAGTGAAATAAAATGTATTGGAATCTATCACAGAAGGTACAACTTTTTTATTTATTTTTCTAAAAAAAATTAAACATTGTACTTGGGTTATAAATCTTCTTCGCCTGTAAGGGAAATTACGCTTCCAAAGAATTCATCCTTTTCATTTTCTTTAGTTTTGCAATAGAAAACCTTCTGTTTTCTGCAGGAAGATTTGTTAAATCCAGAGAATTTTGTACCCTAAAAAAACATTGGATGGCTATGTTCAATCTTTATCTTATTTATTTCTAGTTTTGAGTACCACCCAAATATAAGTACATTTTTCTTAAATAATTAGTTAAAATAGTATTATCACATAAAGCAAATTATTTTTTTCTTTCCAATTTAAATCTAGATCTAGGAGTTTCTGCACCTTTTGGTTATTCCGAAAATTGACCAAAACGTTTTCTGAATTTTACTTCTTAAACAAAATAAATATTTTTTTAAAATTATTTAATTAGTTATAAAATTTAAGTAGTGGCTAAATACACTAAACTAATAGAGATTTCCATCAACTCTTGGCATAAAATCTGATTCCAGAAAACTCCAAAATCCTTCTTATTATTAATTGCGATCTTAACTCTAAATTTTGCATTAAATAAAAAGAGATAGAAAAATTGTTTTTCAGTAATTTGCCACACTTTAATTAGTATTTTTTTTTTATCTTGGGACAGTCCACGAAGGCTGATGCTTAAGTACTAACGTACCGTGGGTGTCTTCAGTGTGGTGAGAGGGAGTTTGTTCACACGGGACTTAAATTTTTGGAGATTGGGAGGAGAAGGAAAAACTTCTGCGGGCAGCAGGTTCCATAGTCTTAACACTCTAGGAATAAAGGAACGAAGAAAGCGGGCAGTTCGGGACCTCTCTAACTGAACTGTAAAGGATGCATAAAAGTTGCACTACGTGTTGCTCTGTTGGGAGCTGCCAGAGAAGGAATAATACTGGCCAATTCCTCTGAGCAGAAGCCGTGAAAATACCTATAGAAGAGCGACAGATCCCCTACAGCTCGACGATGGGCAAGAAGAGGAAGCCTTTCTGTGAGCATTGGATCATTAATAAGACGAACAGCTCTTTTTTGAATGGAGTCCAGAAGGCTAAGTGTTGTAGGGGACGCCATTCCCCAGACATGAGAACAATATTCCAAAGAGGGTCTGATTTGAGATACATACAGAGTGTACAGATTGGAAGAAGAAAATATTTTCTGGCTCGAAAGAGGAATCCAATCTTTTTGAAGCTGCCAAGCTATGGATGAAATGTGTTTGTGCCAGTTAAGGTTATTATCAAAAGTAACGCCGACTAGATTAAACGACTCTTTGTTCTGCAGAACTTGGCCGCTCATATGTAAGGGATGAGCATTCTGAGACTTTTTCGCGACAGCGAACATGACTGTGTTTTTGAGGCATTAAACTGAACACGATTTTTGGCGCCCCAATCCAAGATAAGTTTGAGGTCTTGTGAAAGAGATATCTGCATTGACCTGCGCTTGTTTTCAAAATCAGAATTACACGGTGGCTTAAGAAATTGAATACTAGAGTGGAGGGTACTATCGTCAGCAAAACTATGAATGGGATTGATTGTGGAAGAGAGATGATCGTTAATGTGTAGAAGAAACAGCGTGGGTGCCAGCAATGAGCCCTGGGGCACCCCAGCATTAATTTGGTAGAAGCTGGAGGAATGACCATCTACACTAACTGATATACGTCGATTAGAAAGGAAACTGGAAAGCCAAGAGCAAAGCTTAGGTGAAAGACCGCAAGAAGGAAGTTTGTTAAGAAGCCCATCATGCCAGACCTGATCGAAAGCTTTGGATATGTCAAGAGCAACGATCTGGGATTCACCAAGAAACTCAAGGGACTTGTTCCAGTTGTGTGAGACAAAGAAGATCAGCTGTGGATCTACTGTGACGGAATCCATATTGTCTATCATGTAAGATCTTATGTTTTTCCAGATACTTTAAGATTTGGGAATTAATTAATTTTTCCATTACCTTGCAAACAACTGAAAGAAGAGATATAGGTCTATAGTTAGAAGGGAGACTTTTGGATCCTTTTTTGGGGACAGGTTGCACACGTGCAGCTTTCCGACTCTCCGAGAAAATGCCCGTGTCGTAAGAGGTTCGAAAGAGGCGAGTTAAGATAGGTGCAAGCTCGGGAGCACATTTTTTTAAAGACGATTGCTGGTATGCCATCCAGCCCAGACGATTTTTTAGTATTAAGAGAAGAAAGAATACGCTTGATCTGTTTGACTTTAAAAATTATATCGGAATTTTATGAGAAACAGGGACAACTGTTGGAAGAGGAAGATTAATAGAAGAATCAAGCGTAGAATTGGCAGCAAATTGTTTGGCAAATAGTTCGGCTTTTCCTTTGGAGGTAGAGACAATTCCATCTTCAGAGATTAGGGTTGGAAAAGAATTTGGGCAAAAGTTCTGACTAATATTTTTGGCAAAGGACCAAAAAGCTTTACTGCCATTTGAGCAAGAGAGAACTATTTTTATCTATTTTAATGACTACTGCGAACCAAACAATTTAAAGTATTGTCCTAAAGTTAAGTTTACACGATGAAATTTAAGAGATATGTATGTGTGAAACATTTGCTTATACCTACAAGTTTTATTTATAAAAACACGCTTGTTGTTGACTTACGATTATATATGCCAAATCGTAATCTTATAGGATATAATCTTTTATTTTTAAAAATATAAATCCTTCAATATGTTATTTTCAAGCTATTTGCCCGACGAATCTCTCATGAAAAGAGGATCAGAAGCAGAAATTTACCAGATTTATTAGACCTTTAAGCTAAATAAGGTCCACCTTATTTGGGCGTCGAGGTATTACGGCATAAAAAGCAAAATCAATAAAACTATTTTTGTTGGATGTAAACCTACAACACAGAAGACATCTAAATTATCCCTTTAATCTGCGTCTTCCAATAGTTTCTTCCGTTCCTAATAAAATGTCCGATATGATCTTTAACATCAAGCCTATCCAGCGTATCGTTTCGTCTCTTAAGGGTGTTTTCTGGTTTGAAGCTCCAATTTTTACCTCAATTCCAACATTTTTTTAGGGTGAAATCAAATAATAAGTAAAACAATGCTTATACCCTTTTATTCTTTCATCTTTAAGCTACATTTTTTTTTCGTCCGAAAATGTTAAACCGTCGCGTTGTTGAATCAAATGGCGCCGAAGAAGGTCATGCTCGCCGTGCTTCGGTAGGCGGGCGCACCTGGTTCAGGTAACTGGGAGGTCTGAAGTGGACGAGACCAAAAAATTATTAAACTATATGAGTGTAGCTATGGTCGGAACCCCGGAATAGTAAAATCGTGGAAAATGGCGGTCATTTGAAAAAAAAGTTTAAAAAAATCGACTTTTTTGTATTTAAACTTACGTAAAATACAAAATTTTAAAGCAATTTTAACTTTCGAGCTTGCATCATAGCCCGTTTAATCCTCTGCAAAATGGCAAAGCGGCATCAAAATTGGTTCAGTAATTTTTCAGCAATCCATGCTCCCGGCAACAAAATGTGAGTTCTGGGAAATCGCATTTAAAGTTTTGGAAATGCTCTTGATTATACGGGACAATTGGGCCGATAATCGTGTATTTCGACTATAAGAAAATATTTCCGGGCAAAACGTTTTTGCCAATATATTCCCCATAATATAAGGTTTTGTTGTAACATATTTCCAAGGCAGGTTCAAATGATTCAAAATTCTTCGTTCTAATTATATACCTATATTCTTTCTCTCAGTTGTAAACAGACATACATTACGGATTCCGTAATAAAAGATCAACCGAAGTTTTTTCCCTTTATTTTACACATCTGGAAGAAGTCTAATTGGTTTCTTGGTGAATTCCAGATCGTTGCTCTTGACCTATTCAAACTATTGACCAGATCTGGCATAATGCGTTGCTTAATTACATTTCTTCGTACGGTTTTCTACTTAAACTTTGTTTTTGGCTCCCCAGTTTCCTTTTTAATTAATATATTTATATTTGTCATTTTAGATCCCAGTGCTTAGTTTTGGCACCAACTCTATTTCCTCTTTCATATTAACAATCTTTTTTCTTCTACGATAAATCCCATCCATAGGTTTGTGCTGACTATAATACCTTTCACTCCAATATTCAGTTTCTCAAACCAGTCTCCAGGGTTGATTTGGAAAACAAGCGCAGGGTAATGCAAATTTCTTTTTTACAGGATCTTAATAATGGCTAAGGGCGCCAAAAATATTGTCCATTTTACTACCAACACCACCGTATTTGCCGTCGCGAAAAATGTCTGCCAATACTCATCCCTTACTTATGAGCAGTCAAGTTTTGCTAAGCAAAGAGTTATTTAACCTTATGAGCGTTACTTTTGAGAAAAACTTAAACTCAAATTCCTCTTTCGAGCCAGAAAGTATCGTTTCCCTTCTAATCTGTATACTCTGTATATGTATTTTAAGTCAGACCCCCTTTAAAATACTGTTTTTAGGGAAATGTTATCTCCCACAACTCTAGGCATTCAATTCCATTAAAAAAAGAGCAACCTAATAATGATCCCACGCTTAAAGAAAAGCTATTTTCTCGTGCACACCAACTGGCTGTAGCGGATATGTCGCTCATTTATGCGTTTTCACGGCTTCTGCTCCTAGGAATTACCCAGTATTCCTTCTCTGGCGGCTCCTAAAGCACGTTGAAAGGCAGCGAATTTCCCACTTTGTTTTTTTCTCTAGAGCTAGAAAGTCCAGACTGTGGAACCTACTGCCTGAAGAAAGTTTCCCTTCTCCTCCAAATTTTCAAATATTTAAGTCCTGTGTTAATAAACTGCTTTCTCCCACAACCAAGACACCTAAGGTATACTTCGTTTCACGAGGGTTTGTACTTTCGTCATCAATTGCCTAACTTTTTTAACAAATTAAAAAGGTCAAAAACAGACTGAAACAAATTAATGACGTCAGTGACAGAAAAAGGTTGGTCGTTTCTTAATATTAAAATGACTGCCGTTCAGCAGCTGATTTTTCAAAGCTACAATAATAATATCCTAAAATATGGGTTATAAAATTATGTCATTTTTCAAACTTGTCAAAAAAATTGTTTTGTCAAAAGTAATGTCAGATTTTATTTTCATTTTCGTATTTTTATTATGTAAAATGCCTCGAAGGTATTCAGAAGGTGAACAAAATATGATTTTAAACCTTATTGACTATTTCACGCGCTTTGGAACGTACTTGCATCAATATTGCCTAACTTTAATTAAAAATGTAAACAGCATTGAATTTATATGAATTAGTTACAACAACCCTTTTTTCCAAGTCATGACGTCATTGATGACGTAAGTACAAACTCCTTCGTGAAACGTTCTTTACATTAGTACTTGGGCTTTAGGCGTAGGTAGACTGTCCCACGATAAAAACAAAATATACAATCTAATGTATGTCTCGCCTTAACTACTCGTAACAACCACCAATCAGTGGCTAACCCGGTCTTATTTAGTGCATTAAAAATAAGTTATCTGTTTGTCTTATAATAGGTCTGTTTGTAATTCAGAACTAGTTTACGCTATTTTACACTTTTTATACACACCTAGTCCTAATATACACCGTAGATAAGCACGTAAGTGTAAAATAGTGTATACTATTTCTGAATAACAAACAGACCTAATATTAACAGCCGCGTTCACTAAAAAGATTTAAAGTTTAAATTCGTTCTGTTTGCTCTGTGAATCAAAACTTCTAGCTGACCAGTTGTATTTTGTCATAATATTATTAAAGGTCGCATTGTCACTTAATAAACTTTTTCACGAGGAAATGTTGCAGTCAGATTAAATAAAAAAAAATCTTGATCGATAATGTGTACTATAAAAATAAAAATATATTAAGATTAGTCTAATTAATGAACATGGCTAAACATTTTTTTACAGAATTTCTTATTGTCAAGATTTGTGCTATATTTTGTAAACAGCTATTCTTAAAAAAATTATGTCACTGTTGACAAAAACCATTATTTTGAAGGCGCTTTATCTACGATAGAACTGTTTGTTGCAGTAGGTATACAGTAGTTTCGATAGAAATAATATTTTCGACAATTCCACTCATGTATAAATAATCCCATTAGAAAACACAAAAATCGTAGTTTCCTATCGGCTAAAAAGGAAGGAACCGAAATGCAACTGTATAAAAAAATCGGATAAATTTCGATTAGGTACGTTACCATGGTAACAATTGCGACTTATTTGTCAAAGAGTCCGGTACGTCAGATTAAAAGGTTACGTTGTCAGAAGTACATAGTTTTTATCATGTCCCGATTCGGAAATAAATGCGACGCAGAGATAAAAAGAGAAATAGAAAATTGTATTCCAAAAAATACAAAGAAAAGTCATTTATCAATTTGGAACTAATTTGGCATATCTTGCAAAGAGCGAAATTTTGATGTAGACAGAAAGCAACCGATTGAAGATTTAGCAAACATACTGATGGATTGGGGTTACAATATGAAAAAGAAAAATAGGGAAGATTATAAGGAGTATGTTGTCAAGACCATGTGGAATTCAACGGCAAAATGTTACAAAATTTGTATTTTGAATAGTTTAAAGTTATTTTTAATTCTTTTACTGACTGCCTTCAAAAAAGCCCGTGAAGCTCGCGAATCGAAACAAAAGAGAATGCAAAATGATTTGGCAAAGCATAAGGAAAGTTCCGTTGCATTAACCAAAAGTGAAATAGATAATATGGCATTAGTATGGGATGAAAATACTCCGATAGGCCTTTTGAAGAAATTGTTCCATATTGTGGCATACGAACTGCCTTGGCGTGGAGGTGAAGCAGCAAAGGGTAAGGTGCACTATTTTAAAGAAGAAAAGTTTAATATTGGGGAGTTAACTGGCCGGATTGAATACAACACAGTGTTTTCTTAAACATGCCAAGGTGGCTCAAAAAAGTGTCGCGATAGTAAATGGTTGATAAAAAACAGAGAAAACCCTGATATATGGCCAGTAAGGTTATTTTATAAAATTTTTATCTCACAGACCAAATCATATTTCAACTGATCATTTTTTTAACACCTAATCCATTTTGGAAAAATGATACCTCAAAAGCTTGGTACAAGAACGTTCCTATAGGAATCAACGAAATTCTTAAGTGGACAAAAATATCAGCCGAAAAAATTGGTCTGGACATCAAAAACAAAAAAATTACTAATTATTCCCATCGCTACAGCACGGTACCAAATTTAGCTAAAGCGGGTGTTAGTGAACAAAAGGTAATTAAGATAACTGGACATTCCTCATCAAGTTCCATAAAACCCTATTTACAACTCAACAGTGATCATCATCAAAATCTTGTAACAAACCTTCGAGGTAGACATTGGGATATTGAATCAACTATGCTTCCAACATCAACCTCTCATTTAAATTGAGCATTACAAACATCTGTACGAGAAGTTGAAACTGCATCAGTAATAGAGTCAACCGCAAAGGGAAAATTATTTACAGTAATTGTATTTTCAATAATTGTTCATTTTAGAAATAATTTTGTTATTAATATTTAGTGTTTTGTTTTTCTGTTGTATTCTTAAATAAAGTTTTAGTTCATTTGATTTAAATCTTTTATTCATGAAATTGTCTTACCAAATACCATTCAAGCTCAGATTTTGAGCCTGATATTTTTTTGATTGTGTTCTCATACTTACTTTCAGGCAATTTAACTCGATTTGTTCGACAAAATCACAAGAGCCAGCTCCCGTTAAATTTCCAGAAAGTAAGTATTCTAAAACAAGCTTAAAAAATATTCGGCTAAATTTGAGCTCTTATGGTATTACCCCCGATAAATATTATGTTTGTCAGAGATTTTCGACATGTGTCATACCTGTTTAGAGGATAATATTTTTAATAGATATTTTTTTATAGATGTTTTTCCAAACCCTATTTATTCTAATAGGTAATGTTTTTGGCAGATTTAATTTTTTACAGGTAGTACTACGATTAAAGATATAATATTGACACCAGGTATCATATTTTGGTAAAAATTTTTACCGACATTAAATATAGTTATTTTAACACCGTCAACAGAAGCCATCAAATACATTATTGAGGAGGACTTGATGCAATGTTTGTTAAAATAATTTTCAGTCAGGTTTTTATACTTACGTTAGCATAGGTTTATTATTGCTTCCTTGTAAATCTACTGAGTTTGAGCTTTTCATTTTTACATTCCTTGGTGTACTTGACTTTTCTTCCCAAGAACCTGGACGAATTTTGGATATCCCTTTAACTTCTTTATTTCTAAAAGAATTTACACACAATTATTTTTGAAAAGATTTACATTAATATAATAAAAGTCCTTTTTTCTCTAAAATGCCCAAACTTTAATGATTATATCCAAATATCAACCAAATTTTAGCTCATTTCATAAATGACAAACAATTTATACCGCTATATTTAATTAAGAAATTGAAATAAATAGGGTTTTTTCTCAAAAAAGACTTTTTTGACCTAATTTTCTGATGCACCCTGTATAAAAAACCCATATTTTAAAAATATGTGCGTTTGCTTCTTCTACGCCATGGCGTATACACTTCTGACACATATATATCATTAAAGCAAATACTTATTTTTTTAAAGTTGGGTCACCGTGTAAATGTTAGAACATGTATTAAAACTAATAGCTTAATGACCACTTCAGCCTTAAATTAAAAATAATTTACCTACTGCCCAAACGTTTATCCATTTCTTTTTGTATAAAGTCTGGAATTTCCTTCCCAGAGCCATCCTGAAAAGATATGATACATTTTATCTTAAAAATATTCATCTTTAAATTCATAATTATATTTTATTTGACTTAATAGATACACAGATATATATATATATATATATATATATATATATATATATATATATATATATATATATATATATATATATATATATATATATATATATATATATATATATATATATATATATATATATATATATATATATATATATATATAATATATCTGTTTTGGTACGTCAGTATGTATTAAAACTACACAAAGGTAGGGTAATATTTAAAAAGCATATATCACACCTAAAAATAGGACAAACAAAGCACAGAAATAAAATAAATGGCCACTTCCATACGCCTCTGACTTTCCTCTTAAATACTCTAACATCCATTGTTTCCAGTTTGCAGGAATTATATATTTTAATCAGTACTGATTCCCCATAGGTAGTTTTTCTGCACATATTTAACTTGGGCACAGGATATTTATGCATATTCGCTCTACTTTTAAAATGATTTTAATTTTTATGTACCCAAAGAATTGCCACCAAGATATATGCACAAGGTATTGTCATTACTTTACAACCTATAAACAGTGGTCCAACATGTTCATTATATACTGCACCACACATTGTTCTGATTTTTTTTTTGCTATTTAATACCTTAGATGCACTTAAGCCGGCCGCACACCGAAACAGCAAAACAGTTTTAGTCAAAAATGTTTTTAACTAAAGGTGTTTTTATGTGATGCTTGGAGCCTCCAATGCATTTTAAACGGGCTAACGCACACTGATCAGTCTCTCGATTTAAGACAGGTTTAGGCTTGTTTAGTCAGTCAGGCTGTTCGACGTCGATCGATGGCTCGTCGTTTTATGGTAAAGCAATAAACATTAGTACCTAGTACGCGACACTCGCAAGACTTGCATGGTGCTCAGATGTCATTATGGAAGTGGATGCAGAAAAAAAATAATTGTTCTCATAGGGAATAGACCATCATTATATAATTACCAGATCACCATAATCGGGATTTAATAGACAAGTTGTGGGAGGAAATTTCACTAGAAATAAAAATATCAGATAAAAATTACTTATGCCATCTCAACAGAGTCATCGTTATCTGAAGACTTCATTGATTACTTCTAATTGCATAAAATATTTTCGATCTTTCGAAACATAATGTTTGTATAAAAATCAAAAACATTGTAGTCCTAGGCAAAAATGTTTTTGACTAAAACTGTTTTGCTCTTTTTGTGTGCGACCGGCCTTTACACTCGCAATCCTCACTAGGATCCCATGAGTTAAGTGATAAGCGATTAGCATTATCCTATTTTTTGTCCTTCGCCAATCATTAATCAGATGCGATCCACTCATAATATTTACTGAAATAATACCTATATTTTGTATATCTTATCTTATCTTATATAACTTACCCTTGAAGATTTAGTTTGCTCACTACTGCTCCATACATTTGATGAAGACGAGTCCAGAGCTGAGCCAGATGTTACATTTAAGGCATCAGCTGAAAACGCAGATCTGGCTGGTATGAGTGGAGATCTGCAACATACGCTGAAAATAGACAAAATATTTTGGAAAAATGGTAATGGCATTGTGTTAGAAACCATTATGAGAATAAATATTCTGTGTAAAAACTTAATAAAAAACTTTATGTAAAAGAAAACAAAATCAACAAAATATCTCTCTGAGCAAGTAATAAAAAATAATACCGACAATAAAAACTTATTATTCTTTATTTAATGTAATTTTAAACGCATTAAATGTAATTTCAGGCACAATTGTAGGTAAGCATAAAAGAGATTTAAAAGAACGGGAGTCATTCATCTCGGCCCAAACCTGAATCTGACCTACCTTTAAACCGCCCATCTAGGGCGTATATGTAAAATAAAAAGCAAGTAAATTTCAATTTACACTTTTATTAAGGTTATGTAACGCTACCTTATCTACAAAAAAAGCGAGATAAAATAAAAAACAAAACCTACTTATAAGAATGATAAATAAAATTAACAAGAACTAATAAGAACTAACCAGAAGAATCACCAAGAGTTTGGAAAAAAGCATACACGCTGTGCAGAGTACTTAAAAATAAAATACAATACTTACGAATTAACTTCTTCTAGTTTCTTTAACAACCTTTCATTTTCTCTACAAACCAATTCGTGATCTCTTTGCAACATCTCCCTGGAAGTGAATAATTCAATATTTTCTTTTCGTAATTCTCCATTTTCTTTAACATAGAGGCGAACCAGTTCCGTTAGCTCATGCCCTTCGAGATTTGTTAGTTTTTCTAAATCTACTGAGGGTGGGGTTTGTGTTATTCTGTTATCTGAAAATCAAAATAATTTATTTTAGATTGATATGCATGTAGTACTTTACGTTGAAGGGTAAAAGACTAACATAAGTCTCTTCTTTCATGGCATTTTGCCAAAGCGTCTGTTAGCATACTTCTGTCGATGCTTACTTCTGTATACGTTTTGAATTTATTCAAAGAATATCTTGAGGCAGTCAACGAAGACTTACAGTCTAAGCTCTAACGCAGGCATGACCAATAGCACCGTTTACTACGGTAGTTAGTGAACGGTGCCAATAAGCTGTCCCGTCCGTGTATGGGGATTTTTTTTGAGCTACGGCTACGCAAGTGGTATCAAAAGTTTCGTTTTGATACAGAGATTACGATTACCATTAAATTTAATTAAATATTTGTCATCTTGAGGCCTCTACCGGTCCTTGAAGTTTCTAAAATTGGCCATTTTTGGGGTCTCGTAACATTAACTCTAAATAAATTATGCAAAATTTTGAGCTACGGCTACTCAAGAGGTATCAAAAGTTGCGTTTTGATACAGAGATTACGATTATCATTAAATTTAATTAAATATTTGTCATCTTGAGGCCTCTACCGGTCCTTGAAGTTTCTAAAATTGGCCATTTTAGGGGTCTCGTAACATTAACTCTAAATAAATCATACAAAATTTTGAGCTACGGCTACGCAAGAGGTATCAAAAGTTGCGTTTTAATACAGAGATTACTATTATCATTAAAGAAATTAAATATTTGTCATCTTGAGGCCTCTACCGGTCCTTAAAAATGGAAATTTAGGTGACTTTTAGAAAAATAAGAATGCCGGTAGAGCCCTTAAGATATTTTTTTATCTTTTTTTTAAATTATTTTTATGGTAACCTACAACTTATAACGCAACTTTTGAGGGGTCTTGTATAGTGAAATTTGAAAATAAAATATTACGGGACACCCTAATGACCAACCTTTTCAAGGTTGCGTGCCATTTTTGATTTAAGCAAAACGTATTATCACGCTTTTTTAACCTTCTTTCCGAGATTGAGATTTTTTTAACGGAAAAAGAAAAACGAGACCCTGAACTTTCTAATGAATCGTGGCTTTGGGACTTGGCTTTTTTGGCAAACATGTGCAGCCACTGCAATAATTTGAATTTGAAATTACAGACTCAAGGCAAATTCATATTTAAACTTCTAAATGACGTGTCTGGTTTTAAGCTGAAACTAAATCTATTTACGAAACAAATCGAAAATTAAATTTTGTTTACTTTGATTGCTGTAAAAAAATGCAAAAAAAGTATCCTACGGAATTCTCAACAGTAAAATGTTTGAATTTGTTGGAAAAACTGAAAATTGAGTTTTCAGAAACTTAAAGAGCAAAGTGAGTTGTTTTGTTTGATTGAAAATCCTTTCCAAATTAATGAAACTACAGTTTGGGAAAATTTTTAAATGAAACTTATAGAAATCAAAACCACTACTTATCTTAACAGACTTGTACGAAGAAAACCAAATAAACTTGCCCAACTTTTATAAAAATCTGACCGAGAAGGGATTTTCCGAAATCAAAAAAGTGACAAAACAAGTTTTTTAATGTTTGGGTCAACATATTTATTATGTGAGCACGAATGAAGTTCATTAAGAGCAAAGAAAGGTCTCCCCTTACAGACGATCATCTTCATTACTTACTGAGGACCGCCCCTAAAAAAATTTGAACCTGACATCAAGAAGATGGCCCTACAAAAACAAACTCAAGTTTCGCATTAATTTTATCGTTCTTTAATTATGTATTAAGAAATAAAACATTTTTAAAAACCTTTTTCCTTTTTTATTTTAGAAATTCTGAATTAGCTCAGGGGCGCATGGCAAAGGCCCGCGGGCCGTACCTTGGTCATGCCTGCTCTAACGTATCGTGGGTGTCTTAAGTAACATAACAGGTAGTTTATTAACATGGGACCTTCGGATTTGGAAAATTTCAGAGGAAGATAAGATCTTCGCAGGCAGCAGATTTAACAGTCCAGACAATCTGGTGATAAAGAAACGAACAAAGTAAGTAGTTCGGGGACTCTCCAGATGGACTGTAATGGGATACATAGAAGTAATAATACGTGTTATTCTCTTGGGAGCTGCTAAAGAAATTGGCTAATTTTTCGAAACAAAAACCGGAAAATTAAATATAAAAGAGCGATTGGTTCCTTCAGCTCACGAGTCGGTAGAAAAAGAAGCTTTCTGTTAAAGTGACGTCATAAATAAGCACTTTTTTAGATGGAATTAGAAATACTTAGAGTTGTGGGAAATTAAAGTATACACATTAAAAGGAGATAAATACTTTTTAGCTCGAAAAAGCGATCCGAGGTTTTGCAACGCTGCTGCTGTGGCAATGCATATAATACTTACAAAGAATACTTTTCACACAGGTGAAAATAATGAAATTATCAGATAGTAATATTGTAGTTTTTTCGTTTGGAAAACAATCTATTTAATTTATGTGCAAGATATATTTGATGCTCTGATGAATTTCACTACCAAAGAACACACGGACTCTAAGATCCTGGCAAAAAAGAATGAGAGGATCCCGATCTTGTCAAACCTAAAACAGAAAATTCAGAAGGGCCCTCATATCTGGAAGTATCTTCAAAGTCTCCAAGACAAAAGGTTACTTGGCATATGGGACCCTTTGGTAATTAAAGACGGCCTATTAAAAGAGTCTGGAAAAGTTTTAATGGCAAAATTCATAAATATTAGACACTGACTGGAAAGTCGTTTTTTTTTTGTAAAAGGCTGGTGCAGAATTTGTAAGGACTGCGCCTCCAGCAAGGGACCTAAAACACGAAGCCATGGCAAGATAAAGCAATACAATGTGAGATCATATTTTGAAAGAATTGCCATAGACATAGCTGAAACATTTCCAGTAAGTAAATCAGGGAATCACTATATCTTGGTAGCGATTGATTACTTTAGCAAGTGGCTGGAAGGCTATGCATTACCAAATCAAGAAGTTACTACTGTTGCGGACGTACTATTTCAGCTAGGGATTTGTCGATATGAAGTGCCAAGAGAAATACATATCGATCAAGGCAGAAACTTTGGGACAGATCTGGTTAGGAATCTCTGTAATCTCCAGGGAATTTATAAAACCAAAACCCCACCCCTTTGTCACCAGCCAAATGGAATTGTCGAGAGATTTATGGACTTTTGATAACTACTTGAAAATTACCGTAAATGATAAAGTAACTGGTACATCTGTATACAGCCATTTTTATTTGCCTATCGCTCTGCAGTTCACGAAACACCTGGAACATCATTTGCAAAGTAATTTTAGAGAAAAATTGTGCCTTTCAGCTGTCTTACCTACTACCAATGAAGAGCCAGCAGAAGAATAAATTACCTTAGTTTTTGCCTATTCCGACGACAATTTTGAAGGATACTGATGGCTCTAGAGTCATCTGTTTTGCACTTTTATTGCAGCCTTTAATAAAATAATTCTTTCAGATAGTTCCAGACTTTTCCAAGTTACTATAAAAGAAGATGGGAACCTTCACAAAGGTCAGAGGTAAATTGACGGCCAACGGTTCCTTGTAAGACATTGAGAGTTAAACAGTTAGCATAGTTACGTTTCATTGCTCTTACCATAGTAACGTTAACTGATTGCCAATAAAAAGATGTAACGATGATTCATGTTTTGATACAAGGTATTACAGAATAATAATGTTAAGTAAAATTAAAAAGGCAAACAATTTATTAAAATAACAATTTCAGAAGCAAAGCAGCCCAGATGGTATGAACGTTAATATGATATTATTGTCACCACTAAGTGGTACGCCGAAAAAAAAGGCAAGGAAACGCTGTACTAGACGATAAGAATTCTGAAAGTTGTTGCAGTTGAGAATGTGTTTAGAACGTTTCACAGGAAGGAGGTATGTCAAATGATATTAAAAAGTATTGAGGATTTAGAAACTATGCTAGTACATAGAATTCCAGGCACAAAACTAAAGGTATTACGGGTGTTTACAATTGCTGCATCCGGCGGGTATCAATGTATTTTTATCATTAAACATTAAATCAATAAATGCACAAATATGTTTTTGTTTTTACAAAAGGCTGTCATATATGTACTTATATTCTCGTGTCGTAGTTTTAAAACTATAATGACAACCCTTTATCCATTGGAAAAGGGGTACTATTTAAGGTTGTAATAAATAGATAGATTGTATAATAAATGTGTAATAAATAAGATAAAATGTAATAGTATATGTCATTTAAGTACTTCTTGTAGCAATAAATAATAATATAATAAAAGTTACGTGCGTTGACTATACAGTATTTGTTTAATTTAAAATAATCGCTTTTGTTCCGCTCGGCATCGGCTTATGACGGATATAGGCATTTCGGGATGTGCCCAAATTATGTTATCCAGATGCCGAATTGTATCACTCTTTCGGCATCTGGCGCGTCTAGTATGGACATATGGTGACATGTCCAATTATATCGGCCACGGGCCGAATTCGCCGTCTGTCTCTAACATATATAGTGCCTTCGCAGGCTTTTAAAAGAACAACAACCAGATGAAGGGTTGGGGCTGGTGGAGAGCCTGGGTAGTTAAGAAGTATTGACTGTAGGTAATTAAGAATTTACCCATCAGTGATCTTCCAAATGCTATAGGGCACTGTTATACTAATGTTTAAAAGAAAGTTGGTTTAAATGAGTCATATCAACATGTTAAAATGGATAGTGTTGTTGGAAAAAGTTATCAAAAACCCAACTTGTTGACCGTATTACCTGATGTAGAGTTTTCATATCGTTGAGAGTAAAAATAATTCGTTACTATATAAACAACTTAATGTTGCCTTATAATTTTTTATGGCCCAAAAAAATTACCTTACCTCTGGTGGGACTCGAACCCACAATCCTCGGCTTAGGAGGCCGATGCCTTATCCATTGGGCCACAGAGGCGTGCGGTGTTAAATTTACAAAAAACAAACTAGACAAAATTCAAATATTTAACAGTGTAACGGGTTTATAAAAGCCGTCTAATAATAGAAAATCAAACCGGAGATCAGGCAAGGCGACGCGAAGTGATCTTGAGACTAGCTGACTTATCTAAAGGTGAACATGCACGATACGATGTAGGTGTAGGCTTTGACTTCAATTTTCATTGAGTGTAAGTAACACATACTAACACTAATTATTTTCAAATGTAATAAAGCAATGTTTACATATTGGGGTGGAATTAACAGCCTGTTTTATTAACATTGGGTGTTTTTTCTATTTTATGGAATTATTTTAACTTCTCGGTTTCATATGGAACACACAAATATTTCTAAGCAATACAAAACTTTTATTTACAATAAAAATATTTGCACACCAGTCTGAAACGATTATATCTAGCAAAAGTGCATTGAATACAACATATATCTTAAGCTTAGCCGAAACGAAGCATCGGTTAAACGAGACATACCAGTGGCGTATGACACGGGAGTAAAAAATATGAATATAACATTTAAAACATTTTTTTAGCTTTCAAAAGAGAATTATTAATTATAAGGAAAGTAAGTGCTGGTAATACTAGTATCTAAAGCATGCAAACAAACACATTGTCGTGTAATACTATTTGTATTATCAATTAAAAAATAGGAAAACATGTTTTGGTCCCTAAGTAATTGTGTCTAAGGCGTTTATTTTACATATTACCATACATATAGCAAATGCAGGGTGTTTGTTAAGTATGGAAATGGTCGATTATTTCGTGAAATCTATATGGCAATAAAAACACCCTTTTAAAAATATTTTTTAAGTAAGGTTTAAAGCAATAAAAACGTATTTTTTTTAAATATTAAAAATTTTAATACAATCTAAACGTTAATCCGCACGCCTATAGATCAGTGGCGGCTCGTGGTAAGTATTTATGGGGGTGCACTAGACGTAAAACACAAAAATACAAAACAACTGGAGGCCAACATACCAGAGGCAAGATTTTTATAGGATGTCACCCCCAAAAAAGTTATTTCCGAGTTTTTTTCGAAGTGGCTTTAATATATCCAACTCGGCAGTAACATTTATTAATCCTCTAAAAATACCGGGATTTGATTAATCTTCTTTTTCGTCTCATGACCACGAAGGGCTAACTCAAAAGCCCGCAAAATTTTATACAGTCAATTATTTTTGAGAGCATATCTGTTCTTTCTAACTTGTTCGTTTTGTTGTTGAACACTGCGCCTATATGCACTATCAATACTGCCTTAAATCAACTTTCCCAGAAGCTGTAACTCCAACTGAGCGATAATATGAGCCTGAATATTCTCATGTTTTGGCAGGCAGGCTCTGCGTTTTCCGCGACTGAACAACAAGCACGAAAAACAAAACAACGGTTAGTTGTATCCATCCACAAATCCAATAATTCTTTTCATACATTTTCATTTTGGATTTTCTATTAAACTCCCTAGACTTACATTTTTGGTGGTCTGTGTGAGGGAAATTTCAGGTCTAGGTCTTTCAGCACGTTTAAACTCAATTTTTTGTTCTAAACTCAAAGAGTTAAAATTGTTTTGCAAATATTTCACCGTAAAACGGACCATTTTTAGTGAAAGAACTGAAACGCACCCTAAATTGTCGCAGTAACAGCACCAAATGGTTATATGGAGCACATAAAAAGTGTGCGCCTCTTCCTATTTAATGCATTGCCCCCCCCACCCGCTGGCATAATCTTCCATAGAAATTAAAACCACGCCTACATAAGGCAGGATAGCCGATTGGGTCGAACGTCGAACGGCCGTAATCGGATCCTTTCGGCTCAGTCAGTTCGTCGTTGGGCAATAAATACACTATGTTTTGTATTAGCGTACAATAAATTAGGAGTTGGATAATGCAAGATGAAAAATAATTTTTATTTTAAATTTTTTTGGGGGTGCACGTGCTCCTGTGCTCCTATGGAGGAACCAACCGCCACTGCTATAGATAAAAGTTTCCATAGAATTTCACCGCTTATATTTAGCGTGTGGTCGACAGAACGACCTGTAAATAAGATACCGTATCTAAAAATATTTGGGAGCACTTATTCTTTTTCATGATAATTTATTTGCTAAGGTTTCTTTTCTGGTATTACTTGTTGGCAAAATTATTAAACCTCAATGTATTTCAACATTTTATTAGCTTTAAGAAACTTATACCCGGTTGCAGAAAGCGTGATTAGTACTTTGAATGGTTAACGAAATGTCAGATTTTGACAGGTTGCCTACTAAAACCATTGATTAACTTTTGTGCAACCCGCGGTTACTCGTAACGTACTTGTTTCGTCCAGTAGCGTATATCGGCAATAAAAACAGGGGTTGTTTAATTTGAAAATGTATTTTTATTGATACAGTATAGATTAAAAATTTAATTTTTTACCAAAATTATTTAATATTTTTTAAAAGTTGGAGTCGCCTTTGCTGCTCCTCAAGCATACGCCACTGAGTTCTACTGATAGAAAACGCAATTTTTTTAAAATTATTGTTTAATTTTGTAACAAAGCATCGTCGTAAAGAGGTTAATAGTTCATTTACTTTAAAACTATAAATCCTATAACATACAAGGGGTTAGTGGAGTCGGACAGTGTAAATTTGAAAACATTGTCACTTATATTTAGGTTTGACCCCATTGCGGACATTATACATAGCACTATGTTGTAAAGCATGTTTTAAATAAAATATAGCTATGTCGTCGATAAATTATTGTGCTGATTGTTATGTGTTCAATTGAAGGTATAAGTTGTAAAATTTTGTAGTTTAGGCACACCTTTATCTGAGATCACACGACATAAATAGTTATCTATCTATATTTACATAAAGCCTACACTTACCTGAAACAGAGTTTTTATCCTCATTTGTTGGACTAGAAGTAGAATAGACGTGCAGAGCAGACCTAAGATGTTCATTTTCACTTTGCAGTACATCGACCTCACGTTTTAAACTTAAGATTAAAGCTTCTCGTGGATCCTACAAGAAAAATGTTAATCGTAGGCAGATTGAAGTGGGTAGCAGTTAAAAAGAAGAGAAGTAGTATTAAGTATATATTATATACCCATAATATATCTATCTATATATATATATATATATATATATATATATATATATATATTATATATATATATAATATATATATATATATATATATATATATATATATATATATATATATATATATATATATATATATATTTATATATATATATATATATTATATATATATATATATATATATATATATATATATATATATATATATATATATATATATATATATATATATATATATATATATATATATATATATATATATAACTTGGCAGCATATGGGAAACTTTTGTATTATTAATTTTACGAAGAAAGTGATTCTTCATAAAAAGTTCTGCATGCTCAAAAAACTAAAATACAAGCAATAAATATATTTTTTTATCCTATACGAGGTAAGTCAAAAAATACGAATTTTAGTCGTATTTTTTATAGTAGTAGTGGCGTAAAGTACCTTTATATTTAACAATATCAGAAATTGTTATTATAAAAAGTTGTTCGGAATTAAAAATCACATTTAAATATGCACTTGCATTAATTTATTACATATTTTTTTATTTCTCAAAAGATCTCCACTCTACAAAATTTAACTGTAATTATTGTACATGTAATCTAGGATGCTCCGACAAGAAATGTCAGAGAGTAATTTTTGTTATGTTCTAGGATGCTTTGACAAGAAATATTTGACAATGGCATTCAAAACATCAGTTTTACTTAGCGAAATTTTTTAGAAATTCAGTAGAAATAGCAGCAAAATTTGTATTTTTTGTTAACTAGAAGGATGTAATTGCATATTTAAACATAATTTTTAATTCCAAACAACTTTTCATAATAACGATTTTCGATATTTTGAAATATAAAGGTACTTTACTCTTAAGCAAAATTCATATTTTTTGACATACCTCGTATAAAATTAAAAAACAATTAATATCTGTTGATTGCATTTTGGGTTTAAGAATATGCAAAACTTTTTATAAAGAATAACTTTTTTTCGTAAAATTACTAATAAAAAAGTTTATATATAGGGTGATTCATGAGGAAATGTCAATACTTCAGGTACGTAATCAGGGTCCAAAAATAGATACAGGGTGTTCACCACAAACCTGACATGTCCTTAGAAGTAAATGGTGAAAATTATGTTTTGCCGAACATAATTTAAGAACAATAATTTTATTGAAAATTAAAATACACATTGTTTAATTATACATTTTATTATATTTTTTTTTAAATTTTGCTATTATAAAATTAGATGCTTCGTAATTTTTTTAAATCCAAATATTTCGAAAACGGTTGCTCATATCAACTTTTAATAAGTATACCTTTTTGGCGTAAAAATAACAAAACAATTATTTAATTTACTTTAAAACGTAATACAGGGCCGGACCAAAAAGTTGAAATTGTTCAAAATAGTAAAAAGACGTATAGGTGGCTCCCCCTACAAGTAAGAGTCGTAATAAGATTAGATTCGAATCCGTCATATCAAAAAACCCCCGGATACCAATTTTTACTTTAATATTTACATTATCATAGATTTTATTTAAAAAATAGAAAAATTAAATAACACTCTGTATTTCGAAAACGAAGGCCTTGCGGACCCATATTTGTATAGGCTTTTATGTTTATTTTTAGACCCTGACTACGTACCTGAAGTATTGACATTTCCTCACGAATCACCCTGTATATACAGTGTGTCCCAAATTGGTGGGGAATGTATGGGGATCTTGGAAACCACGATAGATAGAAAAGTGGTTAAATGGGGAAAGTTTTAGACAATTCTGTTAGTAAGTTAATCTCGTTTACTGCATGGTTTTATCTACCCAGGTTTTTGAGAAATTTTAAACATGCATTTTCGAAAATCGGTCATATCTTTTTTATTCGTGAAAATTTTTCAAATCTGTAAAAACTTCTTTAAGGCAACTCTTCTTGTAGAATATGATCAAGTAGTCAATTTTTATTTTTTAAGTTTCGGGTTTTTAGAATCGTCATCAACTTATTTTTTTTATATGGCCGCCATATTGGATTTTTACGCAGCCAAATAATACTTTTCATTCTGATTTCAACAATGTATAACATGTTATAATTTAGATATTTATAATCTCATTTATTTCAAAAAAACAAATATTTTCTCAGTTGGCCTTGATTCCTGCGATCTTTTTTTTTGTAAACAATAAAATGTTAGTAATTGTCAAAATACATTAGCAGATATTTTACAGATTGGATTTCGCGAACAAAGCTATAAGGGTTAATACTGTGTTACAACAAAACTACACGTAACAAGTTAATTTAAACGAGTGAAACCAAAAACAATGAAAGTGGCTAACCTAATATTTCTACTAAAATGAAGATGTAAAATATTGCCCTAAAATTCAAAATATTGTCCATTTTGCTCGACACATTTACGATATTTTTTTTAATAAGCCTAACTACCCTATGAATGGTTTACTTAGGTATGTGAAGTTTTCTACCAACATCCCTGGTTAAAGATGTTGGATTTTCGTTAAAATGTTGGTTAATTGCACCATCTCGTTGTCGATTTTCTTTAACGTACTTTTTAGGTTGTGGTTTTTTTAAACTTCCTAATTTAAGCAATTTTAAAAATAAAAGTTTGTTAGTTTAGGTTGCTGTCTTAAAGGAAAATTACCGAAAAACGTTTGCGCAGCTATGTTCACATTTCTATTGCTTTGGAAATAATGTAGTGAAATATTAAGTTTTTCTTCTTCAATTATTAACCGTTTTACAAAGTTAAAAAAAATGTAATTGATTTGTTAGCGAAATCCATTCTGTAAAATCTCTGTTCAGCTAATCTAGTTGACAATTACTAACATTTTAATGTTTACAAAAAAAAATGACAATCATAGGGATCAAGGCCAACTAAGAAATTATTTGTTGAAATCAGAATAAAAAGCACTATTTGGCTGCGTAAAAATCGAAAATGGCGGCCATATAAAAAATAAAGTTGATGACGATTCTAAAAACCCGAAACGTAAAACATAAAAATTGACTACTTGATCATATTCTACAAGAAGAGTTGCTTCGAAGAAGTTTTTACAGATTTGAAAAATTTTCACTATTAAAAAAAATATGACCGATTTTCGAAAATGCATGTTTTAGGTTTTTTCAAAATTTCTTAAAAACCTGAATAGATAAAACCATGCAGTAAACAAGATTAGCTTCCTAACATAATTGTCTAAAACTTACCCCATTTAACCGATTTTCTATCTATCGTGGTTTCCAAGATCTCCATACATTCCTCACGAATTTACATTATATATATATATATATATATATATATATATATATATATATATATATATATATATATATATATATATATATATATTTATATATATATATATATATATATATATATATATATATATATATATATATATATATATATATATATATATATATATATATATATATATATATATATATATATATATATATATATATATTATATTATATTTGTGTGTGTGTGTGTTTCTAGCTGGGTGCGCCGTCATTAGGTATATGTATCTGCGACCTGCAGCGTTGTAACCAATCCCAGCGAGGATAAAACAAAAAAGTTTTTGTAAATCTATACCCTAAACTTTTTAACTTTTAATCTATGGGGCGGTAAAGTAAATTAAATTAATGTACTTTATAAATACAATTAACATAGAAGCATAAAATTTGGGATAGATGTATCTCCTTTTCAAGGCTTTCCTACAAAATTTGTAACCATCTGCTACTTTGGAAAAGGTTTAAACGTTGCAACCCTTAATGGTTATTTCTATATATCTTTTTCTGGGTTTGGAAATTTGCATTTTAAAAAATGGCTTTTAAAAGCTTTAGGTAATTAAAAACTGTGTTGTCTAGTAATATAAATAATATTTGTAAATTGTGCTGTTTTCGAATAAAAAAATTAAATACAGATCTGTAATACGAAGTCAAACAAATACACATAAGGGGTACAAAAAAAAAGTGTTGCGTCTTGTAAAATATAAACTTTTATTCCAAAAACACGTCTAGGTTTATCCACATTTATATATATTTTTCTAAAAACTTTACCAGGTTATACAGGTTATACAGGTTAAAAGTTAAGAAGTTTATTTTTTTTGCAATATTAAAAAAACACCCTGTACATGTAACCTACTCACCATCAAAACAACTGGTTTGGTTTTAATTTTCTTTGCTCTTGCAGCATATCGAAGAGTGTTTATAGTCTCCCAAATATTTGATTTAGCTGGAGAAATACAAGCAATCTACAAAAAAAACAAAGTATCTTATCAGAAATTAGCTCCAGAAGCATTTTTTCGCTTTGGGACAGCCCTGTGTGTTATTAATAATGGTGAACATCTTTTGTAGTCATCCTAGATTAGTAGTTTCGTTTTAATTTTCAATTTAAGCAATTCATACCTCCATTAATTAAAAAATATATATTTTTTATTTAATACATTATAAGCTACAGTTGAATTCGCTTTTATCGTGCGGGTGTATCAATTAATCAACGGCAAACTTTTGTAGTTACGTTTCATTTCAACTTGTTTAACAATACCTTTTAGTACTATCATATTAAAGAAATATCTGTTTATTATTATTTCAAGAACGAAAAAGAAAACAAAGGATTATCTGTCAATATACAAGAAGAAGTAGCTAAAGCGCTTAGAATTAGTTTAAGAATGGTGCAAAAGGTTGTACTTGAAAAAAAAATCTTATATCCAAGAAAGAAAAAGAATGCAAGCGCTATCGAATTAATAAAATTCACTTTTGACTTTTTGACAGCAAACCTGGATCGGCTCGAACTGAACTCACCAAAATTTCTCCAACATTCGAACATAAATATAACAGGTTGCAACAGGCTTTAGGCATGGCATATATATATATATATATATATATATATATATATATATATAATATATATATATATATTATATATATATATATATATATATATATATATATATATATATATAAATATATATATTATTAAAAAAAAATATAAAAATATTTATATATTTTATATAATATAATTTATATATATATATATATAAAATATATATATATATATATATATATATATATATATATATATATATATATATATATATATATATATATAGGGTAAGTCTGTGAAGTGAGACCCCCCGTTTATTGCTTTAAATATTTAAATTGGGAAAAAATGTTTCATACAAAGATATTTTGGTTTTTGCTGCTCTATATTTTGCAAACAACGTTATGTATACAGGGTGTATCAAAAAGTCCGTACAAGAACAAAGTTCAGTTTTTTAAATGGCTTCCCATATTTTTGTTACATTTTTGTTTTCTGCATAAAATTCTAGATATTTTTTATTCAGCATATCATATCCCTATATTCAACTGTTTACGATATATTCGGATTTAAATAAAAATTTAGAAGGGCAAAATCCGCTCATCTTTTAATGTTGTTTAACGTTTCTATGGTTTCAGCGGTTTTTTGAGAGTTGCATAATAACCATATATGCTATAGAGATTAATAAAAATGTCATAATGACCGTTTTATTAATCTGAAAAAAAATTGTTTTAATCGTTTTTTTCTTGTTTAAGGTTTTACCTATTTTTACTCATCATGTGATATCTAATTACTTATTAATTATTACTAAGGGTGTTTTGTCACTCCACTGATACCATAGAAACGTAAAACAACATTGAGAGATGAGCGAGTTTTTTCATTCTATATTTGTATTTAAGTGAGAATATCTTGTAAACAATTGAATATAGGGATATGATATGCCAGATAAAAAATATCTAGAATTTTATGTAGAAAACAAAAATGTAACAAAAAATATAGGGAGTCATTTAAACAAATTAACTTTGTCCTTGTACGGGCTTTTTGATACACCCTGAATACATAACGTTTTTCGCAAAATATAGAGCAGTAAAAACTAAAATATTTTTGTATAAAACAATTTTTTCCAATTTGAATATTTAAAGGAATAAAGGGGGGTCTCACTCACAAACTTACCCTGATATATATATATATATATATATATATATATATATATATATATATATATATATATATATATATATTTGTATATATATATATTATATATATATATATATATATATATATATATATATATATATATATATATATATATATATATATATATATATATATATATATATATATATATATATATATATATATATATATATACTGTGTTAAAAAAGTCCCGGACCCCTTAATAATTCGTTAAAGCGCCCTTTTATCAAAAAGTCTCCCAAAGAAAAATTATAGATCTATTTCAGATCTACATTAGAAAGATAACTTTGCATATACAGGAGGCATCACAACAGTATCACAAAGTTACCTTTTTTTAAATGGAATGGTATGTTTTTTTATGTATTTTTCGATTCTACGCAAAATTTTAACACAACTTCATGTGACATATGTTATACCTAACTTCAACAGATTAAAAGATACAATGGTTTTACAAAGAACTTCATCAATAAAAATGTTATTAGTTACTTTTTAAACGTTTTTACCTGTTAAGTAATTTCATTACTTTTTTGCTTATTTTTGACATCTGTAAGTGTCAGATTACTCATAATTATTGTCTTATTAAACACTTGAACTAATTTATAAATTAGTTTTAATTATATTTTAATAAGTATGTCACTTTCTGACAGAAAAAGAATCACACTTCTTATGATTCGAGGATTCGGAGATCGCGAGCGATCTTACCAACAAACCCAAGACCTTTTCAATGCAACATTTCAAGACCACACATCAATCCGGCACCGCAGTCACTTCTGCGGGGGCTGACCACTGCCGGACGCGTCTCCAGGTGGCGGATAGGAGAACGGCCAGGTCTTCTCTGGAGGACTTGGTTAATGACGGGCATAAGTAGGGTGCGAGGGAATAAAACCCCTCCAAAGCCTTTGCGAAACTCGTCGTCGCGGACCAACTTCCCAAGCGAAGGTGAAACAGCATAAGCCGAGGGCTGTATGATTGAGGGGGAGCTCAATCGTTATTATGCGAACTCTGGGAACCGGTCGAAACCCAGTTTGAATTTAGACTTCTCCTGGCATGCGGGGCTCTGCCAGGAGTGACGATTACTTCCCTAGCTACTCATGGGACAGCCATGGAAAAAGAAGAAAAAAATGACAAAAAATCTAACAAATTTGAGGAATGACGGCAACGCTCACCTCAAACAACCAAACACCGCCGCGGAAAACGCATCTGCGGTGCTGAAACGAAAAGAAGGAGGAAGGTGTAGAACGGGAAAAGGCTACTCCAGCAGCCGCCGGTTCATCACAACCTTCCACTTCAAAACTAATGTCTAAGGGCAGCGACGCTGATTCCTCCTCCAAAAGAGGCACGGAACGCGTCACACCCACAGACAAAAAAAGACACCGGTCGGGTTCGTCCACGGAGGTAACTCCTATAAGGGACCAAAAAAGGCCGCGACAAGAAGTCGCACCTTCCCGACCTAAAAGAAGCTACAGTCAGGCGGCTACCAGCCACCTCAGGGTAGCTATCATAGACAAAGACAACCCTTATGGCAAAATCACCGCCGATAAGGAGCCGGTTGTCAAAAAATGCTTATGGGAAGCTGGACAAAACCCATGTCCGCCTCATCTAGCAAAACCAAACTCCCACATTTTGCCGTGGACCTACTCGGGGGAGATTATCAGAGTCGTTTGCGATGATGATATATCCCAACGTGGCTGGCCACCGTTGCCAGCCTAGTTCCATAAAAAGCTTCACTTGCAGTCTGGGAATAAATCAACTCCCAAAGCTTCCAAACTTTCTCTGGGTACCAGGAGAATCTGCTGGGGACAATGAAAATAAAGAGACGATCTTACGTCGACTTGAAGGTCAGAATCCAGACCTTAAAGTAGCCAGATAGTGTATATTTCACCATGAGGCAAAGACGGCCCCAGAAGGACACCCTTCGTCTTCGGCATAGGAGACGAGGATATAAAAGGGTACTCAAAAAGGTCAATGAGGTTTTAGCTACGCGTTCACCTTTTTTGACTTTGAGACCAGAATAAGGGGCCGGGGGGGGGACGCTGGTGGCGTCGAGACCTCCGCAGAGTGCAGGTCGGCGAGCCACCCCCAGTGCCGCCACTCCCGGCCCAACGACCGCTGAAGGATGGTGGTCGACGACGAACCTCAGGGGACTGCTGTCGAGCCGCAATCTGTGGCTGATGGGTTCTGGGGGAACGTCGAGACACCAACCCGGGACTCCGACTGTAGGTCGAGCACATCGGCCTCCAGCGACACTACGCTCACTCCAACTGAGCAAAACTAAAGAACTGCTTCCTACACCGTCATGGCTAACAAGGCAGCAGTTATTAAACAGGTAAGATTTACACAGTGTAACTTGCAGCACAGCAGGGCAGCAACGGCAACATTATGCCAACGCCTTGATGGGCTGCAGGATACAGTAGCACTGATCCAGAAACCCTGGAGAAATCAAACCAAGATATTAGGCTTAGGTAAACTAATGGGTAAAATTTTTAGCTTTCCAAGCAATAGTCAACCTAGGACAGCCATTTACATCCCTAGGTCATTCCAAGGCCATCCGCTTATACATCTTTCCACCTCAGACGTCACTGCAATTAGGATGGAATATGTTACGAATGGCCAAAAGAAAACCATTGCCCTGGCTTCAGTATACCTCCTCAGATGCGAGTCACCACCACCTGGAAGAAATAGAGGATCTGGTAGAATACTGCCGCAAACACAGTTTGGAGCTTGTTATGGGCTGTGACTCTAACTCACACCATATCAGCTGGGCAGTAAGGACATAAACACTAGAGGTAAGTCACTTACGACTTAATCATAACACACAATCAAGTATTATAAATCAATGCACGAGCCCACTTTTTGTGAACTCGCGCTGTCAAACAAGAATAGATATCACTCTTAGCACCACAAGTATATCTAACTTAATACAAAACTGGCAGGTATCTGACGAAGCTTCAATGTCAGACCACCGCTGGTTAACGTATGAAATAAACTTTTCTGTAACAACATCTACACTAATCCGGGATCCTCGAAAAGCAGATAAGGTACAATACCACGAACTGTTGGTAGAGGAACTGCGGTATGTAGAAACTAAAACACCCAAAACACACAACGATTTGGAAATGTACTCCAATACAATCCAAAAAGCAATGCTAAAGGCCTATAAAGGCGCCTGTTCCATGAGGTTTAGCTGCACACGGCCTCGAAAACATATATTTTATGTATTCAGGTCAACTATACAGACAAGTGGAAGGAGCACCGATGAGATCACCGCTGTCCCCTGCACTTGCGAACCTGGATTTCGAGACCAAAGCTTTAGAGACAGCCCCCCTGAAGCCAAAAGTATGGCTACGATATGTAGACGACACCTTTGTTATCTGGCCACATGGTGAAGAACAACTAAATCACTTCCTGGAACACTTAAATAGCCGACATCCCAAAATAAAATTCACCATGGACAAAGAAGAGAGCAACAAGCTACCCTTCCTCGATGTACTCGTACTTGATGGTTAGTTCTGGTTAGCAAAGCGGCTTTTTATTTTCCCCAATTATATTTCAGACGTAAAATGAGGGGACGTTTTAGAAAAGACCCCAAATTATTACTTTAAACATTAAAATTTAATTTTTTAGGTTAGGTCACTGGACGCGAGTAACAAAACCGGCCGCCCAACTGAGAACACATCAGTGAACCACCAGAAGAAGATGACTGAGATGTCATTGAAAGTCAACCACAAAACTGTCTCCTCGAAGACAGAAGTAACACGCGAGTCCCCCGAGAATCGGTTACCACACACACACACACACACACACACACAAATATACAGTATGTCCGCGGATGCGGTTAACAAGAGGACAAATGGACCAAAAATTCGAAGAAACGAAAAAAAGTCAATCTTGATAAAAAATTCTGCTTGTCAAAAAAATATATACTACAATTGGAAAATAGATTTTTATCAAACAGGGCGTCTCAAAAATGCAAAAAACATAAAATCATGCAAGAGCAAACACTCGTTTTTGGCCTTTTAACGTAAAACGATAAATAAAAAAATTGCTCCAAATTTATTTCTTATTCTGATTCCGAACTTACTGAGGAAAATTGAATTTACGAAAAATAAAAAAAAATCAACAAATTTGCAAGTACGCATTTTACTTTTACATTTTTTTTGCATTTTACATTTTTTCCATTGTATATTTATTTTTATTAATGTTTAGTAATGTAAAGGTGATAAATCAAGTAAAAGTAGTAAAATGCGTAGGTACTTGCAAAAATGTTGATTTTTTTTAATTTTTCATAAATATAATTTTTTTTAGTAAGTTTGGAATCAGGTTTAGAAGTAAATTTGGAGCAAGTTTTTTATTTATTATTTCACGACAAAAGGGTAAAAAAATACTGTTTGCTCTGGTTTGATTTTATGTTTTTGAATTTTTTTTTGAGACGCCCTGTATAATAAAAATCTATTTTCTCACCCTTCATATTTTTTCAAGCAGAATTTTTTTATCAAGAATGACTTTTTTCGTATCTTTCAATTTTTGGTCCATTTGTCCTCTTGTTAACCGCATACGCGGACATACTTTTTTTTTATATCATATATATATATATATATATATATATATATATATATATATATATATATATATATATATATATATATATATATATATATATATATATATATATATATATAAATCGCGGCATATTATTTTTTATCGTGTTACCCGGAAATTATGTTGGATAACATTAAAACACTTTGAAATAAGAAAGTTATTTAAATTGAGGAACTTATGAAATGCATAATAAAAGATGAATAGTGCATTTACAATATTTTATTATGTCTATTTTAAATAATGTATTACAAAAAAAATATTGCAATAAAACAGTGTAATACATTTGTTGGGTAACTAATGAATGACTTTAATATATTTTTTTTATACTATATACTGTTGAATTAAAGCGGTCTTGTGTTTTATTGGTTTTTATGTTAATAACCTTAAATATAGTAATTTATATTAATTTTAAAATGTATCATCTATACCTATGAAACTATATAATTATATTTTTTGCCGATCCTTTAATTTTTATGTATTATTGACGTATAACAAAGTAATTCATTAGTAACTTTTATTATTGCATGCTTTTCTTTTAAAAAACGATTATAGTATAGGCAACTAAATATACACAAAACAAACGTTTGTACTATTTATAACCCTGACAACCATTAAAACGTTTGTCAAGTTCGTACTTTAATTCAGAATACATTTTGAAAAAATATCAAGATAAAACATGATTTTTAAAATTACACAACAAACCGATGGGAAAAAAATGTTGACTATAACTTGGGCATTAACTAGGCAATTATTGACCTTAACCTTTAAAGGCTTAGAAGGCCTCAATCATTTATCGCCCTTATTAAAACCTGTTAACCAGCTATTTTAAAATGAAAATTACCTTTTAAAATTTATCGTACAAAGTTAATTTTGAAGTGTTATTTGTTTTAAAAAATTAACAAATAGTCATGGACGTTTGGTAACGGAATATTTTAGGAGATCAAAATAAAAAGAATGGAGAGAGTAACCATAATCGTTTTTTTCTTCAATCAAAAAGCAGGAATTAAAAAGAAATTTAAAAATTGGCTATGGTATTTTTTAAATTCCTTTTTTATTTCATTATGAAGGTAAAAGATAATTTTTGTTCTGGATTGGTTATACCACTTACTTTGCAATAAATACTAGTTGCCATAACAATAGCAGCTAGATAGGGTAAATTACTGTCAAAAAAATTATTTTCGTACCTTTAAATGTTTGACAGATAAGTTAAATTTGTTAATAACAATGAAAAAATAATGCATCTGAACGTAAAATGCTCTGTTAAACCCCAAAAAAAAAAAAAAAAAAATACATATGTGTGTCCCATTCAAAAAGTTTCATGCAAATGTTCGGTACACTTTTTTAAAGATTCTTATAGACGTTAACGAATAAATTTATAATTTTTTTTTTTTTAAACTTTAAAAGTTAACATAAATAAGTTTGCTTACCATTAATGTTACTCCGTTTCCAGCTAAAGAGTCAGCCAACAACTTTGTTAGTTTGGAGTCTCTATATGGTATATGGTTAGGTTTTTTCTTACAATCACTTAAAGATGATATACAGTAACCTTAAAGGAAAATCGTTATCGGTATAACTTAAACAACTATTTAAACTTTCTACAGAATATTCAGTATAAGTACTATTACCCGATTTCATGTCCTTTAGATTTAAAAAAAAGGCTTTATTTGCTAAACGTAAAAGTCTTTTAAGACTAATTTAGGTATAACATGATATTTTAGTTTTACATTTTTAACTTGCCAAAAATTAAGTCGATTAGGGTACCAGATTGGTAAGTTGGCATTTTCTCATAAACTCTTTTTTAACTACGTCATATTTTTGCAAACGTTTTGTGCAATTTAATGGACGACATTGTAATTTTTGTATACCCATCTACAAAAATATGTAAACTTATTTACACAACATTTTCTAGTAATTGTCAAATGCATGTTTTTTGTACACCCAATACTCATTTTTGGACATTTGGCCAAAATCCAGTAATCCTATTTTAGAAAATGTATCGGCTTTTTTGATTATTTTTTGTCAACCGGATAAATTACTAAACATATACTTTTAAAATCCAATTAAATGCGGAGAATATATCTTTTTGGTAGTGACAGCAGGGTTATTAATTGCGCATGTCGAATAACTTTTAAAAACACTTTGACACATGCCCATAGAAATAATGCAAATTTATTAAATTCTACAATTTTTCAACAATTGTAGTCAATTTTTCTTTTATATAAAATTATTTTTATTTTCAATAAAAAAGCAATTTTATCCAAAAAATATGTTTTAAATCATTACTTTAATTTAAAGACATAGTTTAACAATTATTATGTTATTTAAGTACAGCAATCGAAAGGAATTTAATTAAAACCACTTAAATGGGGTTGAAATTCTACGAAAAACTGCATAATGCTTTTGTTGCATTGTTGCATAATGTTTTCTGCACCACTGTGGGTGCAGAAAATTTGGTATCAAACCTTCTATTTTTTGTAAAAAGTACGCAGACGCAAATTCCAAATCTTGAAATATCTGATTAACACCGAACTAAAGATATAGACCATAAAATAGATATTGCTCTAGGTGTCCAAGAGTTTTTAAGTAATTTTTATAAATTTGGATAAATGTAACAAAAAATTGTAATAATATCTTTAATTTTAAATTCTGAAAATTTCCGAATGCTTTATTTATAAATTAAGATACAAAATTATTGGTTTATTAGTACTGTCATATAGAATAAAAATATAAGAATTTTCATTATACAGGGAGTATCATAAATTTGTACTAACTTTGAAACTACTAATTTTAAATATAGAAATATAACAATCATGCATACTTAAGAATACTAAAATAATATTTCCCTAAACAACTTTAGCAATTACCTTTTTCTCTCTCTTATAGTTTGACACACTGAACATAAATGCCCATTATTATTGTACATTTTGCTACCCTGGCCAATAATATTTTTTTTATTGCCATTAGAAAAAAAAATGCCATCATCTAAAATGCATATTTTTGGCAACACTTATTTAATAATGGTGCCATTATTTCAAATGTATTTTTTGGCATTAACTTACTAGTGATGGATACCATCACATAATCTGCAACACATGGTACGTTATTAAACTATGTTATAAATAACATATTAAAACAACGTAAGGAAACACCTCTCTTTTGAATAATTTTTTTCGTAAAAGGCAAAAATGAAAGAAACATTGTATCATTATTAAAAACATTTCTTTCAAATTATTATAAAAATACTTTTAGCACGCTCATTTTAGAAGTTGTGGACAAAAATCTAACAAAGACAGTGTTTTTTTTTAATTCGCTTTTTGCATTTACTTAGAAACTTTTATTTGCTGCAAACAAGCTCTCAATATATTTTTGCAAAATGCATAAATTTCGAGATAATTTAGAATTTTTAAAATGATGACAATTTACCCCGTTGTCAAAAACACAAGCCCAATAAAGCTAATGCTTAATAGCACTATTAATTTTTTTCAATTTTAGACTCCAAAAATCATATTCAATCATTAATTAAAAAAAAAATGTTATAAAATCCATATATCGATTACTATTTCAAAACAACTAATTAAATCACGCTAACAACTTTTAAACAAAATTTGTCTTTCCCTGTCACAATAATAAATAAAACATCGACGACTATTAAAAATTTATAACTAAAAAGTCTATTCAAGCACCGAACTCTTTAATTAGACCTATTTCAGCTATCACGAACAACTGATTTTTCATTACGCATAACAGAGAAAAGAAACGTATCAATATTTAAGATTATCGTTAACCCTCCACTAACCTTGAAGTCATTGACAATTAGCTGAAAAGGTTTTCAATTTATTATTTATTGAACATCAATTCATGTCGGTTTTATTGAAAAAGTAGGAAATTATACTTGGTGAATTAATCGAAAAAAACCGAACATATGCAATCTATTTTTTAGATTTAGTAGTAATGCATGTATTTTTTTCCTTGAGGAAAGTTTCTTGGGTTTTAAGTATACCAAAAAAAAGTTTAAAAGAGTAAAAAAAAAGAAAAAAAAAGATTCTTTATTCAGTTTTTAATTTGTAACTATAGATATAAAGACCTAAAGGTGGTGTCTGTTTAATAATAAATAATAAGGTCTGATGATACTGGCAATAGCGAAACATGTAACCATTTTAAGTTAATAATAACGGTTATTAAAATTTGAGACTACTACTCTAATTTTGATTTTTGTTTTATATCTAAACGGAAGGTCATGAAGATCCACAAATTAGTCTTAATGTAATTAAGTCTCAGTGTTCCACATGTATATTTATTAAATAATAAGTAATTTTATTTGATAACTACTTTGCACTTAATTGAAAAGTAAAAATAACAAAAAAATTAAAAATTTGAAAATTATTATTAAATCAGACTTTTATCACAATCCAACAAGCTGCTTACAAACCCAACAAAAATTTTGTTGCCTCGATTAATTATTTCCTTTAATTATTTTGTTTTGAATAATTTTATATAGCGCATCAACCTCTTTGGGTTATTAGCTCAAAAAGCTAACAACCAACAGAATATTTAGTAACTTAATTATTCTGTTTATAACGACGATGTCAGTAACTGTTAATAAAATTATTATTTACGGGTTTTTTCAAATTCTTTACAATATTCCAAATGTCTATTTCCTGCACTAGATTTTCATATAAAAAAATAATTTAGATTACACAGCCACTCAAAAAAAAGTTCGGTATACTCTTCATGAGACATAGGTTTTTCGTAGTAATTTTGGCTCCTGATCACGAAAATTGTTTTTAAATTCATGTCTTTATGTGCACCATTTCTAAGGAAAAATTAAAATCCACTACTTTAAAAGAAATTTATTTATTTTTTTTAAAAAACCCAAATTAATTTTTCCAACTAAAAAACATTTTTTTAAAAAAACTTAACCTATTTTTTTTGCCATTGGCTCTAATAACTGCCTGCATACAGGGGCCATACTGTCAATTGTTACGAATAGCGCCTTTGGTTTTTATTTTTCCTGAAGGGCTAAACGGAGCTCATATACCGTTGCGGGCCCAATTTTCAACCCCCAAAAGCTTTATGGGGTTATGGGAACATGCTGGTGTTTTTTGTTGATTTCAATTGCCAGGCTTTTGTGACACATCTTGTGTATGGGGCCGGCATTATCTTGCATGAGGATGAAGTCATTAAGACAATTACACTGAAAGGATAACGGTTGGCTAAATCTCTTAATCGGGACAGTCAACGATCCAGCGACAACAAATCGGGGCGAGTTATTCCTCCCCCCACCATTACTGACCTTCCTCCATGACTCAGACGGGGATCGTGCACTCTGCAAATCTTTCCGACCTTCTCCATACTCTTTTCCTCCATCTGGAGAATGTAAGAAAACTGATTGTAAAAAAAAAATTTGCCTTTTAAGTACCAATTTAAAATTCAGTGGCAAACGCAGCCTAGTTACTGGGGACGGCGAAGGTTTTGGCCCGTTGTGGGCTGGCAGACCAAACCCTTTAATTTCAAAATTTCCCACACACAACGTTTCTACCTCGGTGGTTTCGGGTTTATTTTTGCATGTACGATGGCGATCCCCCAAAGATTTAAAAAAAAATCTGTTCAAAAGTATTTTTTTTTTCTTCCACAGCCTGCCCTACCCGTATATCTGCCAGTTTGCAGAAAACTTTTGAATACTCTTTTGATGGTAGCACGATAAACATGACAGTAGAAAAGAACGTCTGGCGTGAAAAAATACGTCATTAATCTGACATTAGGGTAACAACGAGTAAGGCCTGCTCGTAAAAAAATAAATACGTTTCTTTTAAAGTAGTAAGTAGTTTAATTTTGTTTTTAAAAAAATAAACCCTGAATTGAAAAAAAATGTAAAAAATGAATGGTTCTTAACGAATATTGACCTTTTAAAATAATTTGGTAACGTAATTTTTCGACAGGGTATTTTAAAATTAAGGTCATGAAGCAACCATCCAACATTTATTAAACGACTAAATAGGTGGATTAAAATTGGTCATTTTACCTTAAGTTTTCTATTGTAGAAAACTCTATTTGATTTCGTTTGAAAGCTACAAGTCTAACCTTAAGTTTTAAACACTAGTAAAGAGATAAACTAAACATAACTTTTACAGAAATACTTTAAAAACAAACCCAGCGAAACAAAAATATAATTTCCAAAAATTACAATAAGTACATAATATCGCATATCAATGCTTGAAAGGCAAAAGGGCGCAAGTTTTAGGTTTCTCAGAAGGTTTTTTTTTTTAATTCTAAATTTATAACTCTTCTTTACAAAGCAAAGCTATAAATGGCTCGATAGATGCAACTTTCTCGTCCTAACTGCCAAAATACTCTTAATTATTTTATGACTCTCAAAATTATCTTCACTTTTATTGGTTCAAAATTATTCATTTAGCATCGTTACTCTCCCCCTTAATTTATATTCTCCTTCAAGAATACTGTCTTTTCCAATCGGTAGAAAATAGAGGGAGTAGAAAAGAAGAGGCAGTGTGATTTTCTATTAAAGTCAAGAATACGTGTCCAGGTCCCAGAGTATAGTCTTGTATACTCACAGAATACACAGATCGATTGATTCTTTGTGTACAGATTCTATATCCTGGGACCAGGACAGGAGAGATTCCTTTTTTACTTAAAGAATACTTTGTAATAAATAAATCCGCCACAACAATATAGGACATATGTATAAGACTACACATTCATAGCACACTACAATTACACAAATTACCCTGAAAATGACATTAGTCCCAAAGCATGATTAAAACCTGACCTCACAGACCCATAAAAGTGCAATTTATTTCTTTTTGCTTACGTGTTTCTCACGTTAGTCAGACTAAGTAAAATTGTTAAACTGTGATTAACTTGTATCATGCTTAGATTTGTGGTGCTATAGTGAACAGCTTCTTGTAAATTTTACTATTATGGAAACTACCATTCTTACTAACAGGGCCGGATTTAACTTTTTGCTACCCATAGGCTAATATATCAATATTTTTTGGGTATTAAAACAAAATATTTAGCATAAAAAAATGTAAACTTCACTAGTAATTCTTATAAAAATTTAAACAAATTTAACAAAAGTAAATCATACAGAAAATTAAATAAAAATTCTTTAAAACAAACAAATTTCGTAATATAAAAACAAAATATAAATTAAAATGGTAAAACAAATAAGTCTTTTTATGGAACTCTGTATTATTTAATTATAGGCAAAACCCTATACTAACATTTTTCTTCGAACCTTTTTTTCTGCAAAATCATTAATTATATCATTAAAATTTACCATTACATTTTTTTTAAAACTAATCGTAAATTTGCCGCCCTAGGCTTTAGCCTACTCAGCCTTTGCGTAAATCCAGGGGGCCCCCTTTAGGGGTTTGGGAGAAAGAAAAGGGAGCTACCTTGGGGGGGGAAAAAAAATTTTTTTTTTTAATCAGTTTTTAATGTAGTGATATTATAATTTTTTATTGACAAAATTAATCAAATAAATAAATTACAACCGAACAATTTAATAACAAATTTTTAACCAAGATATTTAATTTAATTATGTTTAATATATTAAGACTAAAAAAAAGTATGAATTATTAATAAAATATCCATATATTCTGATACCTACCGCAAGAATGTAACCTTTTTTATTTTTTTTTGGGGGAGAATAGATTATTTTTTTACTTTGGGGGAAAACAAAAATTTTTTTTTTTTATATTATTTAATTTATTAAAGAAAAAAATTTTTCGGGAGGAGAATTTTACAGTATTTTTTTAACTACGATCTTTTTTTTAGAAAAATTTTTTTTACATTTAAATTCCTTTTTTTTTTTTTACTTCTTTCAGTCGATAAAACATTGTTTTTTGTAAATTTGTCTCTTTCAAATGGTAGGCCAATATTTTCATATAAAAAAAAAGTATCATTTGACACCAAAATT